>ML813809.1:167516-190128 GCA_009831015.1 Picea engelmannii | reverse complement strand
TTGAAGAATCTGGGCAAAGTTGTCCATCATCGCGTTCCTTTGTTTCTCGAGGGCCTCCTCGAGCAACATTTTGATAGGATCTCCTACTCCCTCATCTTTCTTTTCTTCCCCCATGGGCGGTCGTCGAGGTTTGCGAGGCTGATCTTGCAAAGGTTCAACCAGATCGAGCCCCAACTCATTATACCCCGATCTCGTTGGGGACATGCAAAGAAGGATCGAGAATGAGCAGATCGCTCTGATACCACTGATATGGATTTATGTAGGAACACAATGAAATACAAAAATACACATAAACACAGAGATGCAATGGAAATAAGACTTCATTTCATTAATCACAAATCACTAAATTATGCTTACAGACAGAATGGAAATAAACTAGCTAGGCGCTGGTAGCTTATCTCTGAGAAGAGATGTGGCCGCTACTCGCATCCGTGAGAAGATGATTACAATGAGGCTCTAAAGGCCCTTTTACAATAAACAGTAATTCCAAAAGTCCTAGACATCCAAAAACCTAGCCCTGGGAGATGAAGCGCCAAAAGTCATGTGGGCCCCGTTTGGGTAAGTTGGTGCATCAACTTCCCGGGGTTGTAATTTTTGCATACGATCTTCGTTTTAGGCGTATGATAGCTCGTTGGAAATATCTATCCGAGGCCTACAACATTTAGGAAAAAATAAATTTGTTTGAACTTATTTTGCGAGAGAAACATACCCAAAAAAACATCGTTTAGGGCCTCAAAATGGCCTCGAAAGTTCAGGACCCGAAAAAAACTGCTAAAAATAGTAAACTGTGCGAAAACTGAAAAACTGAAAGAAGCAATGGTGGGGGTCCAAGTGGAATAGGTGGGTGGCCACCAGTATCCACCTGGATCACTCAGAAAATGTGAAATGTTATGAACTTTGAGACTACCATGTTGACAATTGTAAATGAATACTGCACCATGGCCAAAGAGATGCATACAGACTCTATGACGCATGGAAATGATGAGGAAGATACATGTGTGTGTTAAACAATGGGCATAATAATCCCTACATAGTGCGATCATTCCTACAACAACCAATGGCTCCTCTAAACCATGTATCACAATAAATCCATTTCAAGGCCTTCAATCCTATCTGGGACGAAATGAATTGAGAGTGGGGACTATTGTAACTTGAGATTGTTCCTGGTTTTTTAGGAACAGTTTCAATACCTCTTGAAACCTACTTCAACACAAAAGTTGGCTGTTAGACCAGAGGGAGATCCCTCAATACTTAAAATGAAGCTTTCTTCCCATTGTCACTAACCAACAACTTATCGAGTACAAAGGCCATGGCCCATATTTACAGTTACAAAAAATGGTATGAGTAAGGATTGAAGAATTATGATAATAGACTCGAATAACAGATGTAAATCTCTCAGATCAGAGGTCTAATCCATTGGGAATGGAGTCTCATCCAAGAGAACACAAATATGATAATTAAAGGTGGAAGAGGAGAGGAAGAACATTTAATACCAATCCTAGCAGTGAGTAAGGAAGTCACTACAAAGTTGATATGAAGAAAGGAGGTTTTGCTAAGAATCTAAACAATGAATCCAACAAAATAAAATAAGTGCATGAGCTGAGCACATTATGTGAATTCAAGAACATAACACTTACAGAGTAACTTGCAAACAATCTTTGATTAACAATAGTGGTGGTTGTACCAAATTGTTGTGTTTAACACATATAAATATGATTGAACATTTATACATTTCATAAGAAGAACATATATGAAATTAAGGAGACTTAATACAAAAAATGGAAAGGAAATACAAGGCTATGTTGAGAATGAGCCATGAATCCCTGAATTAATCCTTCATATCAAAGAAAAATTACAAAAGCCTTATAAGATTTATGATAGAAAAAAGAAGAAGAAAAAACATAGTTCTTGCCACCCCTCATTCCTAACTTGATCCTCCCTAAGAAATCTTCAGTTGCTTCATATATAGTTTTCAAATAATAGTTTTATGTTTTGAAATCTAGGATTTTTTACTAAAAAAAAAATGAACATAAGATGGTTTTGAAACCCCAACATTTGTGATTGATATGCTATTTTAAATCATCGGAAATGAGGATTAAAATCTAATCTCATGCACTTGTATTGTCATTTATCTAGCACCAGATAAATAATTTCAATGGATTGTCAATTTGGGATTTTTGGGGGCTTCATTCGAGTAACTAGCGACCATCACTGCAGATACCATCTTGCAAAAGGAGACCATGAGACTTTTTCAATTTCTTCCCCATGACATTTCAACTAAGGAAGAAGTATGATGGTGTTGTCCAACATCATCGCCAACATCCATTTTGAGCCTCACAATTTATCAAAAATACAGATTCATGTGCATTTCATTATTTCTATGGAAAGCAATAATTTTGAAAATGTCTAAATTTGAAGTAGAGCATGTAACACACTGGAACCTTTGGGGAACTACCATAATTTACATATCTTTCCATATCTTCTCTGGGGTTCAAATCTTGGTGTAGAAATACTAGTTCCATTGTCTTCAACATCCAAAGCTAGTGAATTTACCAGATTCCCAATCTGATCATACGCGTGTCCTCCAAATCAATGTGCCACACTAATTGTGGGGTCCTTCGTGGTTTTTAAAACCACCAAGGAGGGGGGCACAATTCCCCACGAGTTTTCATGTAATATTCAATGAAACCATTGTTTTCCTTTCCAGACCCCCCTTTTTGTTAAACAACGAGCATGCGAGGGGGTGGTGGTGGGGCGAAATTATTTGATCCCGTTGGATCTTGAATTGATCTAAAAATTCATTGCCATTATCTCTTGGTTCTATTGGCTTGTCACTTCATTCTTAGCTTTTGGGCGCATGACTTGTGATGACATTTGGAAGGGTGCTAACACATGGCTTGAACATTTTGGTATGTTGAACTAGATAAGGGTTAAGCAGATAATAATTGTAAAGTCTTTTAAATGAGGTTTAAAACAACACAATTTTATATTGTTTTATTTTATTCAAACATTTAAATTTAGTTTAAATAAAAATAAAATATGCCTCTTAGGATTATAACTATTCTGTACTTGGAATAAAGATTTCAACGGGCATAAACAAAGGCTTTATTTGGCTTGAAGAACGAACAATAGGTAATATGAAAATTTTGAATACAAAGGACAATAATAAATGGTGAAGACTCATCTGATAAAAAATTCGAGGTAATGAGAGACTTGGTAGATTTCATGCTAAGTGTTGGAAAAATTTTGACAAAAAAATTCTATGTTACAACATTAAGCTCCAATTGGGGACTGTGTCTCCCCGTGAGGCACTAAACAACTGTAGACCGCATGCCTTCACCCTTTTGCAATCTGAAAATGAACTTCTATAAATATCTGAAACCTCTCTATGCATGTTCCTACTCTGAAAACCCTGCTTATTCTCGGCTGAAACGAACCACAAACTGAAAACCAAAAATTCTCACTTGAAATAAACACTCTGGAAACCGAGAATTGAAAAGAAACTGCTATAATGCACAAGACATGAGCTTATTTATGCATAAGATTCTGATTCTATTCAGCTCAAACTTTTCAGATCATGTACAATCATGCTTCCAGTGCAACCATAAAAGAATTTGACTGATTAACTGATCAATTTCTTTAGCCTTTACCAACAAAAGGAAAGATTTGAAAAAAGGAAACTCAACATAACACTAGAACTCATACTCACAGTGAAGAAATGTTGCAAAATTTGAGCTAATGAAAACCTCCAAAAAGCTATTATAAGGTCTTGAAAAATATATGAAAGCATCTTTTGATCATTGTGTGCATATACACAACCTTCATCATTTGCTTGAAATAATTCGAGCTCCGATGGACAATTAAAAAAACATTGTTTAAATTGTTGATGCTCCTTTTGCAATGCAAGTTCTTGACAAGAATTTGAAACAACAATTTCCTTAATATCATCATCAATAATAATAGCTTCCTGGTATTTGATGACAACAACATGATGTTTTGGAACAACAACTTGCTCCTCAATAGACCAATCATAACCAACTATGAAATTATCCTTTTGATCATTGTAAAGGTTTTCTATCGTAAAGGGAATAACATCTTGATTAACATGTGTAATATCTATATCTATCTATCTATCTATCTATATATATATATATATATATATATATATATATATATAAATGAAAAACTCTGGTTGATATTGAAGTTGAGGAATATACAAATATGAACATGGTTGTTCATTAACATATTGTAATAAAGGAAAACCAAAGTCTGATTGTTCTTGTTCATATCCAACCTTAGAAAATTCTTTTTTCTCCTCACTACTACAAAATCAATCTTTATGCTTTATATGTAACTCAAATTCTTCATTGCAGTAGTGTTCTAAAAGAAGTTCATCTCTGGAAATTGTTCTACAATGATAATGAAAACATGCATGAAATTCTCTTAGAGAAGAAATACTACCAGGAGGTAGAGATTTGTACTATTGTCGAGCATATCCTTCTAGAGAGATCATGAACATTTTCATGAGAACATCATCATGAAAAATGCCTAGTTGAAACATGTATTCACAAAAATATATCAGGTGTTGTGCTGGAATTTGATCATCATCTTCTCTGAATCTAGGGAGGTTGTCTCCCCATTCTTCTGCACTAGGAATAACATTAGGAAAACCAGGTACATCTCAAAAATTAAATGGAGCATACCTTGCAACTATCTGAGAAGCAATTGAAGATGACATTTGAAACACAATAGAGTCGCAAGTGGAGTCACCAGAGGAATAACAAAACAACCTAATGTTTGACCCTTGTTTGCCGTCAAGAACCATATCTAATCTTGAGAAAATCACGGGGAAAATATCTCGAACCTTCGATCCCTGAAATCAATGCCAAAGAGATGTTGTAACTTGATATTGTTCCCGATTGCTTAGGAATAATGTCAAGACATCTTAAAACCTACTTCCGGCCACAAACTAGCTCTTGGACCAGATGGGGATCCCTCAATCCTTAAAATGAAACTTGTTTCCCCCTATCACTAAGAAGTATCTTATCGAGCACAAAGGCCTGATTTACAGTAATAGAAAATGGTATGAATAGGGTTTGAAGAATTATGACAATAGACTGAAATAAAGGTTGTAAATCTCTCAGATCAGGGGTCTAATCCATTGGGCATGGAGTCTCATCCAACACAACAAAAATATGATAATGAAAGGTGGAAGAGGTGAGGAATAACATTTAATATCAATCCAAGCAGTGAGTAAGGAAGTCATTGCAAAGTTGCGATGAAGAAAGGAGGTTTTTCTAGGAATATAAACAATTAATCCAACAAAAGAAAATAAGTGCATGATCCAAGCACATTACGTGAATAAAAGAACATAACAATTACAAAGTAACCTGTAAACAATCTATGATAAACAACAGTGGTGGTTGTACCAAATTGTTTTGTTTAACACATATAAATCTGATTGTACATTTACAGATTACATAAGAAGAATAGAGATGGAATTAAAGATACTTAATACAAAAAATAGAAAGGAAATACAAGGCTATGTTGAGAATGAACCATGAATCAATGAAGTAATCCTTCATATCAGAGAAAAATTACAAAAAACTTATAGGCTTTATGATAATAAAAAAAATGCAATTCTTTTTGCCCTTAATTCCTAACCTGATCACCCTGAGCAATCTTCATCTGCTGCATATATAGTTTTGAGATCCTAGTTTTATGCCTTGAAATATTGGAATTTTTACTAAAAAAAAAATGAACATAAGATGGTTTTTAAACCCCTCACATTTGTGATTGATATGTTGTTTTAAATCACTGAAAAATGTGGATTAAAAATCCAATTGCCATGCACTTGTACTATCATTTATCTGGCACCAGATAAATAGTTTCAATGGATTGTCAATTTGGCATTTTCGAGGGATTCATTGAGAAATTTGATAAATCCATTTATAATTTGTGCAAAAAAATTTCTTCCATTTCTCCCATAACATTTTGCTCCTTTGACTTCCACTTTCTCGTTATTCACCAACTGAATCAACCTTCGAGAAGCCTTTGTTGCCACCTTTGGTCAACTCTTGCCTGGGCATTGTTTCCTTTCTTTCCATAACCATAAACTATTTATGTCATTAATCTCCCTCCACCTTTGTGCTACCAAATTTCATGTACGCAAACCCTGCCACAACATTTACCACCCTAGTCTTCATAAAGACAAGTTTGCATTTGAGTAACTGACGACCATCACTGTGGATACCATCATGCAAAATGGGACCATGGTACTTTTTGAATTTATTCCCCACGATGTTTCAACCAAGTAAGAAGTGCAATGGTGTCCAACATTACTGCCAACATCCATTCTGAGCCTTCGTAAGATTCTCAAAAATACAGATTCATGTGAATTTCATTATTTCTATGGAAAACAATAATTATGAAAAGGTCTAAATTTGAAGCAGAGCATGTAACGCATTGGCACCATTGGAGAGCTACCATAATTTCCATATCTTCCCTATGGAATATCCAAGATACAGAAAATGGATCTCATACTGGTCTCACTGTGTTCTTCTCGACCTCAAAAATCCAACACAACTGACGATACTGAAAAAGACTGAGTGCAGCTCCCATAAATGGTCCGCAAGCGTTTGCTCCTCAACAACTTCCCTGCATAAAAATGGCTTTGGCTTGGCTTTGCTTCAATATAACTCTGATATGATTGTCCGTCACTCCCTCAATAGGCCTATTTTTTATAGATCTGAAGTTGGTTATCCTTCCCCAACTTCCTCCCAAAATCTGGGCTCAAAAAGAGCTCAATATCTCCCAAAAATGGGCAAAAATCTCTTATTACAGGCATAAAAATCAATTAACAATCCCAAACTATATAAATAAAACCACTTTTCCAAATATTATGGGTTAAGTCCCCTTAGACCTGGCGCGCACACTTAAATCATGGGCATATTCTCTCATGTGGCCAAGCGCCAGCCCCCTAGGGGCTGCACGCTGGCCCCTACTCCATAAAACCTAGTCACGTGTTGCTTCCCCATGGGACCACACCCTCATAATGTGCCCAACATACACTTAGCTCTGATTTGAATGGTGGAGGTTGCAATAAACATGCACTTGGGTGGTTAAGGAAAAAGTGCCTGTGCTCGATGCTTGGTGGTCACATAGTTTAAACAAACCATGGGTTGGGGCTTAGCCCCAACCCCCTTCCGCCCATACACTAAAAAACTACACTTTATTTATAATAAAGTGGGTTTCATTTAATAAGAAATAATATGGCACGTTGGTGGTTCGACCATTGTGAAGGCTTTACATTGTGGAGAGGTCGTTGGTTCAATTCCTGTCACTCAAATATTATTTTTGCATACAACTAATCAGCCAACCCATGGGTGCCACATGGCATCCCATGTCTGGGCCACGTGGCACCCCACCATTTGTTGTTCTCCAATGCCACGTGTCAACATGCTATTGGTCCCTGTCACTATCCAGTCACCCTACTGCCACATATCACTTCTGCCACTGTCACGTGTCACCTCCAGAGAGTGCCACGCCACCTTTTGACTGTTGACTTTTTTTTTTGACTTTTTCACTATTTGGAAAAATGATCAAAGTGAAATAACTCTCGCATACAATGTCTATTTGATAAAGTAAATATATGGCCAAAATCAACACGACGAGACGGTCACATTGGAATTGGTTTCAGTCGATTCTGAGAAATTTCATTTTTTAGCCTTTTTAAGCCCTGTCAGGCTCCTGGATCCGATTCTGGATCATAATGAGTTCGGGTATCATGGTGCGTGTCACTCTGATTCTCAAAAAAATTGAATATGTGCATTTAATTCCTTTTTCTTCTAACATGTTCTTGGACCTTATGCCTTTCCACTTGACCACACCTGGGGGGAATGACAGGATGCCCTAGTAAGTTGGTTCCCATAGGGTTTGAGTTTCCACTGGGGGTATTCATGAAAGGTCATCGTTTGTTCCCACCATACTTACCAATTTTCATCCTTTTCCCGCTCATACATCCCATACACTCATTCGAGCATTGGGTTGGCGAAACTATCAAAGGGTTGTACCTTACCTTGTGGGAAGAAGGGGCTAAAGGCCCAGAGGGTAAAAGTAGCTAGCAAAAGATAAAAGCCAAAAGAATGAAACCTTGAGATGCTTTGCCTAGGGATTCCCGAGAAATAAATAAAAGGCTTCTCAGCAAGAAACAAAGGGACCCATAAAAAATAACAAATCAAGACCTAGTTGGAGGATAGGGGGTCTCATCACGAGCCAACCTATTAGGTCCATGGGAATGTAGTGGTACGACACTACCATTCAGCTGGTCACCACACCAGGGTAGTGGATCTTGGTGGCATAGTCAAGAGAAAGGGGGTCTCATCATGAGCCAACCTTCTCATTTCCATGAGATGCTTGTGGGTAACATTGTCACCACTGGTCACCACGCTAGGGAAATGTCCCCTAACTAGCCTCTTGAAATAAAAAGCAATAAGAATAAAAGATAAAAGGCATGAATGGGCTTGGAAAAATTTGCATCCATGACAAGGTGCAACTCACCTTCTTCAGAGGAACCCATAGGTAAGCCATACATTTCCTGGTTATCATTGCACATATTTCCCAGACATCCCTTACCACCGCATCCACTTACATGGCCTGTATTTGCCTTCACCTGGGAACATCCCACATCCAATTAGAATTATCCCAATAGGAATTCCTAGAATCCTCTCCAAACTTGGCTTGTAGAATAACATAACGTCTTTGAGCACTTGTCCGGGTAAAGGGGTTTCCATGCACATGTTTAAATAACTTGATGATTAGATGTGATTGACATTGCTAAGATCCATATGACTTATGAGCCCATGGAGGGCATATTTTTTGATGTTGCAGGGCCACACCCGATGGATAGGTACATATGGGGATATGATTAGTTCGGACCTCCATAGGGCTAAAATCCCACCAGATGGATGCTGAGACCCTAGCTAGGGGCAAAGACAGATCATGGGTTTGCACCGGAGAGAGAGGAGAACGTTCCACCAATGACAGTGTGGCAGGCCTAGACCTAGGGGGTTCTTTCCCTTCTCACCATGTTGTAGGCGTTGGAAGGCCCATGACATCACCCAGGTCACCTAATGTTTTGGATACTTTGGAGGCAGTTGTGTGCCAAGTGCCACATGTGGCAAGATCCTGAGGCCCAAGGAGGCCTAACATTTTGCTCCAAGAGGCCAATGTTTCCCTAAAAGTGACTAACGTCACACTAAAATGGCATGAGGCCACCTTTACAACTTGTTTTAGTGTTTTACTTGTCCGGGTAAAGGGGTTTCCATGCACATGTTTAAATAACTTGATGATTAGATGTGATTGACATTGCTAAGATCCATGTGACTTATGAGCCCATGGAGGGCGTATTTGTTAATGGTGCAGGGTCACACCCAGTGGACAGGTACATATGGGGATATGATTGGTTCAGACCTCCATAGGGCTAAAATCCCACCAGATGGATGGTGAGACCCTAGCCAGGGGAAAAGACAGATCATGGGTTTGCACCAGAGAGAGAGGAGGATGTTCCACCAGTGACAACGTGGCAGGCCTAGACCTAGGGGGTTCTTTCCCTTCTCACCATGATGTAGGCCTTGGAAGGCCCATTACATCACCTAGGTCACCCAACGTTTTGGATACTTTGGAGGTAGTTGTGTGCCAAGTGGCACATGTGGCAAGATCCTGAGGCCCAAAGAGGCCTAACATTTTTCTCCAGGAGGCCAATGTTTCCCTAAAAGGGACTAACATCACACTAAAATGGCATGAGGCCACCTTTACAACTTGTTTTAGGGTTTTATTATGACATTTAATGTAAAAACTAGATATTATGTATAATAGGCCATGTCGGCCTTTTTGACCTAATTCTGGTCATTAGTATTGTATAAATAAGGGTTTGAACCCTTGTATTATTCATCATCTTTCACTCACAGTTGCGAGGAATGAAATTTGCACCCTATCTAGGGTTTATTGGCTGAAATTTAAGCACACTTGTTGAGGAAGGACAAATCTTGGAGTATTTTGACAAGTTTCTTGGTGGGAGTGTTCAACTAGGATTTTTCTTGATTTTTCTTGATGAATGTAAGTGATATTTCTGCAATTATTCTTAATTTAATGGTTATAGTATTATTCATCTTGCATTTACATTAAATATTATGAAATTGCTTGATTAAACCCTAGGAAGATTAACACATCTTATTGTCCTAGCTTTAAAAGCCTTCACCTACTAGATCTTGTCAAGAGGCCATTTTTCTAGAAGCATTTGCTAATGCATTTACATTGCAACACCTTAGTATCCATTTCTTCATATTAGCCATTTTTTCTTCATCATTGAGTTAAAGGGGGAGGAAATCTACTAAGGGCTAGGTTTACCTACACCTTAGTACCTAGTTTCCCCCTAGGGTTTGCTAATTGGAGCCTTGGGTTACCAAGAGTCCAATATATCAATCTCTCTTGTCTTTGGCTGTCCTACTATCATAATTCCTCTTCAACATTTGTTGCGACATCATTGACTCCATTTTACCTAAAGCACTAGTCTAAGTCTTCTTGTTGAATAATTGATCAAAACGACCACCAAAACCTATACTTTAAGCTTCCTACTAACCATTTCTAACACTAGAATAGCCTAACCTACTAACATCATTGATGTTGTTACTAAAGTAAGATACATCCATTAATTGCAGCATTAATAGCTCCTAAAAGCAATTGAAAAGGTTGATTTATACATTGTCTTGTTTGCTTCTAATAAATGCTAGTATTATGATTTCAATGGTTGATGATTCTTAGTAATTTTGAAGTTGTTTCAAGGCACTTAATGTGAAGTATTTCCATATAAATATTGCTGTTATAAATTTTTTTACTTCATCATTATCAACAAATTGCTTTTATCTATAAATTCTATGGTTTTATGAAGTGATAACTAGCAAGCGTACTTGCAATATATATAGTTTCTTGTTGCTTTGTTCTTGGAAGGTACACCTTAACATATTAACATTTCATTGGTTATAAAACCGAGACTTTCTGATCGGTGGTGACTTGTGAGAGGGGATCTTTATCTATCCATTTTGACCTTGCCTTCTCAAACCCCCAAGTCATCGGGGACATCTCCCCCGGGCATACCATCCTAAATAGAAAGAGACATCCTATTGAGGTGACAGTGATATGATAGCCTCCTGTTACGCCAATTTTCTCTCCTTTAACCTTTTCTTTGATCAAAGTACAAATTGTGCGATAACATTTTTGCGCCATTGCCAGGGAACACTGAGTCAATATTCTTCAAATGACACTTTTTTCGGTTAGCCTTTCCTCAAGAATCTTTATCTTACAAGATTACCTGGTGACTCCACTGAGGGTGATCCCCTCATCCCTTTGATAATTTCAAGAAAATTATCTGGCCACTCCACTAATGACGAAGCCAACCATGACTTCTCAATGGGACCCAGGAAACTTCAAACCTTTAGACATGAGTAAAATCCCAGGATATCCTCGAAAAATTCCCCCAAAGTACGAGAAATGGCTCCCTAGATTCACTGGTAGTGATTGGGAGAGAGCTGACTATCACATGGGTGATTTTTGGGGTTTCTTTAAACTCCATCCTATCAGTGATGATGCTGAAGATTTGGAAATGAAACTTTTCTCTGCCACTCTTCATGGAAATGATCAGAGATGGTATGATAATATCTCTATTGCTAGCATCACATCTATGGACTAGTTAGAAGAAATATTTCTCAATAAATGGGGTATGAAATTGGAAGATATCCAAACATTACTGAAAAGACTCGAATATGTAAAACAAACTGAGAATGAGACTGTCAGGGATTTCTAGGGTAGGTTTGAGATATTTCTATGTCATATTCCTGGAAGCCACTATCCTGGAGACAAGTACCTTGTGTGTCTCTATACCAATGCACTCTTACTGCATTTAGTGTTCCTCCTAAATAAAAAGGTGCCAAAAACAATCCATGAAGCTTATAACATGGCTATAGAAATTGAGGCAAATATCTCCTTGTCCAAGGAAGGACACCCCTTTACCCTAGATGCTCTTAGTTTGGAGAGATTAGTTTCCCTTGAGACCTTTACTGAAAATTTACAAGAAATAAGGGAACAAGTCATCAACCGACATGAGGTTGAGGAGAAGGATCCTAAGGGTGTTTTCCAATCCCATGAGGAAGAGCAAGAGATTACTCATTCTTCTGTTGAGGATAATGAAGACATGGTTGAAGAGTGAGAGCCTGAAGATATCAAACACGATGATGAAGTATTGATGTGTGCTCCTCCTCATCATGAATCCATTCAAGAGCCTATTTCCTGTGCACAATAAGATAAGGATGAGGTTAGTTACTTTCCTTTTCAGGATTTTGATAATACCTTGTTCTATGATTCAGAGAGTGAAGGAGAAGTGGAATCCTCGGGAAAGGTATATCCCCCTTGTTGTACAGTTGAATATGTAGGGGAAAGTCATGAGGATGAGAATATGATGCATGCTATTTCATTCGATGAAGACACCCAAGTCCTCGAAGCTCCTGCACAAGAAGAAATAAACACGGTAAGTTACCTTCCTTTCCAAAATTTTGATGATTCTTTACTTTTTGATTTGGAAAGAAAGGAGGTGCTAGCCCTTGGACGTTTTAACCCCTTCATGTCATGATGAAGATGATGAATTTGTTGATAATATTGATGAATTCATACATGTTGGGAAGCGTAAATTGGATGTGATTGGATATAATGGAGATCCCATTTACGACATTGAGGGTCGTTTTCAAAGTTTTCCTTTACCTTTATCACATGAAGTTACTAATAAAATTGACATTTGGCAACAAGGACATGATATGGTTACAAACCTATTTCAGATACCCAAGGATGACCTGGTGCTATATCCTCCTAATGAATTTCAGTCATACCTTGAAGATTTTGATGATTATTCCTCTTATCACTTGGATTTATTCCATGAAGAATATTATCAAGCACCACCGTGCTCAAATATTGATAGGAGTAAGGACATGGTTTTCCAGAATAAGGATCCTTGTGATAACGTTCTCGAGAAACCTTCGATTACTTTACCTTGATGTGTCATTAAAGGTGTAGTTGGGAAGTATGTATTTTGTATTAAGTTTCCTCTAAGGAAAACATTCAAGTTCAAGGCCAGGTTGAATACCTCAAGAAGAATTATGTCATCTCAGTCTTTCAACCTTCCCTTAAGAACTTCTCAATCACCCTCTAGGTTTTCACTATTTCCTTCCCAGACCTCAGATCATGAAAACTTCCAAGGTAGCCAACCTTCATACTCTTTGAGTCAATCTATTGGACCTCTAGCTTTTCACGACCCCTTTCTGAGATGGATTGATCACTCCCTTGAGAGTATAACTTGGAATGATTTTGTCCCTCCCTCCCGCCTCCATGAGCTAGACTTTATGATTTACGATGATATAGTACATTCTCTAACTCATGTTATTTGTGTGCTTAACTTATAACTGTTTTGGTTTATGATGAAGCACAGAGGCAGGTATTGTGAGACATTGCTGGGGTGGTTTCACTGGTTATTTGATTACACATAGATTTCATCCAACATGTAAGTAGAGGTAAGTAGGTAGGCATTTGAATTCATTGTATATACCATTTTCATTTCATGCTAGAGTAGTTTGTTTTTCCATTTGTACATATGCTTTCTTTCATTTTTTGTATTATATATATATGAGCCAGGGGTGATAACACCACCCCAAATGATTACTAATAGTATTATGTTGAGATCAAGCAGGTCATAGGTTATGCCATAGATTCCTAGGTTCTCATGTGCTCTACGATGAGTACATGTGCCCGAGTTGGAGCCAGATGTTATCCCCTAGCCTAGGGATAACTAAGGAGATTATGTCTGGAGGCCCATAGGTCCTAGATATGGAGTACTGAGAGCCAGATCGACTTGAGCATGGTCCTGAAGGTCCCATCCTTTTCTTCTTCAATTCCTCCACTTTGTCAATAGTAGCATCATCCATCACACCGGCCCGGTCTTGCAACATAAATGGGTCTTGCTCCATGAGTTAATGAGTTTAGGTATCATGGTATGTGTTACTTTGATTCTCAAAACATTTGAATACATTCATTTAATTATTTTTTCTTCTAATGTGTGCTTGGACCTTATTCCTTTCCACTTGATCACACCTGGGGGGAATGACAGGATGCCCTAGTAAGCTAGTTCCCATAGGGTTTGATTTTCCACTAGGGGGATTCATGAAAGGTCATCGTCCATTCCCACCATACTTACCAATTTTCACCCTTTTCCTGCTCATCCATCCCATACACTGGTCTGGGCATTGGGTTGCCCAAACTATCAAAGGGTTGTACCTTACCTTACGGGAAGAAGGGGCTAAAGGCCCAGAGGGTAAAAGTAGATGGAAAAAGATAAAACCCAAAAGAATGAAACCTTGAGATGCTTCACCTAGGGATCCATGAGAAAACAATAAAATGATGCTGAACAAGAAACATAGGGCCCATAAAAAATAAAAAATCAAGACCTAGTTGGAGGATAGGGGGTCTCATCACGAGCCAACCTATTAGGTCCATGGGCATGTAGCAGTATGAAACTACCATTCAGTTAGTCGCCACTCTAGGGTAGTAGCTCTTGGTGGAATAGCCAATATAAATGGGGTCTCATCACGATCCAACCTTCTCATTTCTGTGAGATGCTTGTGGGTAACATTGTCACCATTGGTCACCATGCCAAAGAAATGTCCCCTAACTAGCCTCTTGAAAGAAAAATCAATAAGAATAAAAATTAAAAGGCATGAATGGGCTTGGAAACATTTGCATCCATGACAAGGTGCAACTCACCCTCTTTAGAGGCACCAATAGGTAAGCCATACATTTCCCTATTAACACTACACCCATTGCCCAGACTTCCCTTACCACCTCATCCACTTACATGGTCTAGATTTTCCTTCACCTGGGATCATCCCACATCCAATGATAATTATCCCAATAGGACGTCCTAGCATCCCCTCCAAACTTGGCTCGTATAATAGCATAATGTCTTTGAGAACTTGTCCAGGTAAAGGGGGTTTCATGCACATGTTTAAATAACTTGATGATTAGATGTTATTGACATTGGTATGATCCCTGTGACTTATGATCCCATGGAGGCGTATTTTTCGATGTTGCAGGGCCACACCCGATGGATAGGTACATATAGGGAGATGATTAGTTCAGACCTCTATAGGGATAAAATCCCACCAGATGAATGGTGAGACCCTAGCTAAGGGCATAGATTAATCAAGGGTTTGCACCAGAGAGAGAGGAGGGCGTTCCACCAGTGACAGCATGGCAGGCCTGGACCCAGGGGGGTATTTCCATTTTCACCATAATGTAGGCTTTGGAAGGCCCATGACATCATCCAAGTCACCCATGACGTCACCCAATGCTTTGGATACTTTGGAGTCAATTGTGTGCCAAGTGCCACATGTGGTAAAATCCTGAGGCCCAAGGAGGCCTAACATTTTTCTCCAGGAGGCCAACGTTTCCCTAAAAGGGCCTAACGTCACCCTAAAAGGGAATGAAACCACCTTTACAACTTGTTTTAGGGTTTTATTATGACATGTAATGTAAAAATTGGATATTATGTGTAACAAGCCATGTCGACATTTTTGACCTAATTCTGGTCATTAGTATTGTATAAATAAGGGTTTAAACCCTTGTATTATTCATCATATTTCACTCACACTTTTGAGGACTAAAATTTGTGCCCTATCTAGGGTTTCTTGGCTGAAATTTTAGGTGCACTTGTTGAGGAAGGATAAATCTTGGCGTATTTTGACAAGTTTCTTGGTGGAAGTGTTCAACTAGGGTTTTTCTTGATTATTCTTGATGAATGTAAGTGATATTTCTGTAATTCTTGTTAATTGAATGGTTATAGTCTTATTCATCTTGCATTTACATTAAATATTATGAAATTTCTCCCTAGGAAGTCTAGCACATGTTATTGTCCTAGCTTTAAAATCCTTCACCTACTAGATCTTGTCAAGAGACCATTTTTCTTGAAGCATTTGCTAAGGACTTGCCATTGCAACACCTTAGTATCCATTTCTTCATCTTAGCTAATTTCTCTTCATCATTGATTTAAATAGGGAGGAAATCTACTAAGGCCTAGGGTTACCTACAGGCTTAGTAGCTAGTTTCCCCCTAGGGTTTGATAATTGGAGCATTGGGTTACCAACAATCCAATATATCAATCTCTCTTGTCTTTGAATATCCTACTATCATTATTCCTCTTCAACATTTTCCGCCACATCATTGACTCTATTTTCCCTAAAGCACTAGTCTAAGTCTTATTGCTGAATAATTGATCAAAACAACCCCCAAAACCTATACTTTGAGCTTCCTACTAACCATTTATAACACTAGGATAGTCTAACCTACTAACATCATTGATACTGTTACTAAATTAAGTTACAACCATTAATTGCATCATTAAAATATTTTAAAAGCAATTGAAAATGTTGATTTATACATTGTCTTGCTTGCTTCTAATAAATGTTAGTATTATGATTTCAATGGTTGATGATTCTTAGTCATTTTGAAGATGTTTCAAGGCACTTAATGTGAAGTATTTACTTATAAATATTGTTGTTATAATTGTTTGTTTACTTCATCATTATCAATACATTGCTTTTATTGAGAAAGTCCATGGTTTTAGGAAGTGCTAACCAACAAGCGTACTTGCAATATATATAGTTTCTTGTTTCTTTGTTCTAGGCGGGTACACCTTAACATATTAACATTTCATTGGTTATAAAACTGAGACTTTCTGATCGGTGGTGACTTGTGAGAGGGTATCTTTATCTAGCCATTTTGACCTTTCCTTCTCAAACCCCCAAGTCATCGGGGATGTCTCCCCCAGGCATACCACCCTAAATAGAAAGAGACATCCTATTGAGGTGACAGTGATATGATAGTCTCCAGTTATGCCAATTTTCTCTCCTTTAACCTTTCCTTTGATCAAAGTACAAATTGTGAGATAACATTTTGGCACCATTTCCAAGGAACATTGAGTCAATATTCCTCAAATGACACTTTGTTTGGTAAGCCTTTCCTCAATAATATTTATCTTACAAGCTTACCTGGCGAATCCACTGAGGGTGATCCCCTCATCCCTTTGATAATTTCAAGAAAATTATCTGGAGACTCCACTAATGATGAAGCCAACCATGACTTCTCAATGGGACCCAGGAAACTTCAAACCTTTAGACATGATTAAAATCCCAGGATACCCTCGACAATTTCCCCTGAAGTACAAGAAATGGATCCCTAGATTCACTGGTAGTGATGGGGAGAGAGTCGACTATCACATGGGTGATTTTTGGGGTTTCTTTCAACTCCATCCTATCAGTGATGATGCTAAATATTTGGAAATGAAACTTTTCTCTACCACTCTTCATGGAAATGATAAGAGATGGTATGATAATATCTTTGTTGCTAGGATCACATCTATGGACCAATTAGAAGAAATATTTCTCAAAAAATGGGGTATGAAATTGGAAGATATCCAAACATTACTGAAAAGACTCGAATATGTAAAACAAACTGAGAATGAGACTGTCAGGGATTTCTAGGGTAGGTTTGAGAGATTTCTATGTCATATTCCTGGAAGCCACTATCTTAGAGACAAGTACCTTGTGTATATCTATACCAATGAACTCTTAGAGAATTTAGTGTTCCTCCTAAATAAAAAGGGGCCAAAAACAATCCATGAAGCTTATAACATGGCTATAGAAATTGAGGCAAATATCTTCTTGTCCAAGGAAGGACACCCCTTTACCCTAGAAGCTCTTAGTTTTGAGATATTAGTTTCCCTTGATACCTTTACTGGAAACTTACAAGAAAGAAGGGAACAAGTCATCAACCGACATGAGGTTGAAGAGAAGGATCCTAAGGGTGTTTTCCAATCCCATGAGGAACATCAAGAGATTACTCATTCTTCTGTCAAGGATAATGAAGACATGGATGAAGAGAGAGACCCTAAAGATATCAAACACGATGATGAAGTATTGATGTGTGCTCCTCCTTCTGATGAAGCCATTAAAGATCCTATTTCCCCTGGATAAGAAGATGAGGATGAGGTTAGTTAATTTCCTTTTCAAGATTTTGATAATACCTTGTTCTATGATTCAGAGAGTGATAGAGAAGTGGATTGCTCGGGCAAGGTAGATCCTCCTTTTTGTACACTTGAATATGTAGGGGCAAGTTATGAGGATGAGAAGATGATGCATGTTGTTTCATTCAATGAAGACACCCAAGTCCTCGAAGCTCCTGCACAAGAAGAAATAAACACGGTAAGTTACCTTCATTTCCAAAATTTTGATGATTCTTTACTTTTTTATTTGGAAAGAAAGGAGGTGCTAGAAGAGACCTTGGATGTTTTAACCCCTTCATTTCATGATGAAGATGATGACTTTGTTGATAATATTTATGAATTCATACATGTCGGGAAGCATAAATGGGATGTGATTGGATACAATGGAGATCACATTTATGACATTGAGGGTCATATTCAAAATTTTCCTTTACCTTTATCACATGAAGTTAGTAATAAAATTGACATTTGGAAACAAGGAAATGATATGGTTACAAACCTATTTCAGACACCCAAGGATGGCCTGGTGCTATATCCTCCTAATATTTTGTTCATACCTTGAGGATTTTGACAATTATCCTCTGAGCACTTGGATTTATTCCATGAAGAAGATTATCAACCACTGTCATTCTCAGATCTTGATAGGAGTAAGGACATCGTTTTCCTGAAGAAGGATCCTTGTGATAACATTCTCCATCCACCTTCGATTAATTTACCTTGCTGTGTCATTAAAGGTGTAGTTGAGAATTCTGTATTTTGTACTAAGTTTCCTCTAAGGAAAACCCTCAAGTTCAAGGCTGGTTTGAAAACCTCAATAGGATGTATGCCATAGCAGTCTTTCAACCTTCCCTTAAGAACTTCTTAGTGACCCTCTAGGTTTTTGCTATTTCCTTCCGAGACCTCAGATTGTGAAGACTTCCAAGGTAGCCAACCTTCAGACTCTTTATGTCGGTCTATTGGACCTCTAACTTTTCATGATCCCTTTCTGAGATGGATTGAGCACTCCCCTGAGAGTATAACTTGGCATGATTTTGTCCCTCCCTCCCTCCTCCATGAGTTAGACTTTATGATTTTCGATGATATAGTACATTCTCTAATTCATGTTATTTGTGTGCTTAACTTATCACTATTTTGGTTTATGATGAAGCACAAAGGAAGGTATTATGACACATTCCTAGGGTGGTTTCACTGGTTATTTGATTACACCTAGATTTTATCCAACAGGTAAGTTGATCCAGGGGATCAAATTTTGCTCAAAATTCAAAGTGCTCGGAATCGCTTCAAATCGAATGGGTGCGTAGGCCTCATCATCACGAACCCAACACAACTCAAACAGGTTCAAATGAACGTCGGATGAGTGAGATATCGCGTTCTGTTCAAATTGTCAAACATGCAAAAAACATTTGCTGACTGTACAGTCCGTACGGTTGTTGACGTGGTAGGGTCGTACGATGACGTGGCAGGTCCATACGCTGACGTGGAAGGTTTGAGTTGGTGGAAAGTTGGCAGTTGGATGGTCGAATCATTTCTTGATACGTGGCATATTTGTGGTGAATGGATTGGTGACATGTGGCCTAAGCAAGGGCTCCCACGTGTCACCTGGGTAATGGTTAAAATTTGTGTAGTCGGCAGGACTCGACCCCGGGACCTCCGGGCAGGGTTATAGCTTTGGGAAGGGCTGCCTAACCAACACACCACCATTGTTTCTTAACATATATATGGTTTTAAAATTATTTGAATTTGCAATGTGTTATGGTTGGGTGCGGTCCGGGCCGGGGCTAATCCCCGGCCCCCAGGCACATGGAGTTCCATACGACCTCGACCGCGCATGCACGCGTTTCAAAAAAATTAAAAGCCTGCACACTTGGACACATGGGTTTAACCATATGACTTGAAGTTTTAAACTTAGCCCTTTTCTATGTGCGGTCACGTGGCCATACGCCCAATGGTTTGGCAGTTAGGGGCTAGGTTCCCTAACCGTCCTATAGTTTGCACGGTTTTTTGGTTATGTGCCCGGTGCTAGGTTTTAGCACGGAAATGAGCGCGGGTGCTAGGTTGGACACACAGAGGTGCATTTTGGCGATCCAGAGACAACAAGTTTGAAGGGGAACTTCCAGGAAGCCTATCTTCTTCAATTTTTGGCCAAATCAGGTGCCGAAAAAGCCCAGCTAAGGGTTTTTGGACGTTCTGAAGCCATTGGATCCATTTATTTGGAATTTTGAGCATTTTAAAGCACATATTTTATCACTTTGAGAAAATAATATAAAATATCCATTGGAAGCTAGACCAGGAGATGTAGCCCAAGAGACGGGTGAACTCCTTTATCATTTGTTGTGTTATGTGTTTACTATTCATTGTTATTTGTTGCTTATTATCTGCATCTTGAATGTGTAGTTTCTATAAAAATTGTGTTTGCAAATTGATCCTTTTGCATAAGAACACTTGAATTAAAACTTGCAAATATTTTCAAGAATACAAGCCTTTATCATTTTCAGATCAAGTTGGTATCAGAGCTTAGGTTTTTTAAGGCTTGATTATTTGCAAGTGTTTTGTTTTCTGATTATCACAAGGTTTAAACTCACAAGAGGAGAAGGTCAACTTGTAGAGCCAAGTTCTCATCCTTCAAGAAGAAAGATTATATCATCACCTCAAGCTTCAAGGAGGCATTCACCAAGTATGGCTCATGAAGAGAGTCATGAACATATTCCTACAGAACATGAAGATCTCAGAAAGGCTTTCATGGAAATGAGAGAAATGATGAAAGTCTTGATGGAAGAAAGGAATACAAGGTTTCAAGGTGAAGGCTCCAACCCTTCAAATAACAAGGGAGACAGTGGTGATAAAACTCCAAATGGAAATGGAGGGAATGGTGCTTCTCCACCTCCCTCACCTCCATCTTCCTGTTCTTCTACCAGTTCAAAACCTCTTCCAAATTCTCCAAAGGGACATGGTAAAACTCCTCCACAAATTCCTTTGTTAAAGCTTGATATTAAATTTGAATTGCTAATGTACAATGGAGAGGTAAATGCTGAGAAATTAGATAACTGGATTCGTCACATTGAGGTGTATTGTAGGATACAAAAAATTCAAGATGATGAAACTAAGATTCAACTTGCTTCTTTAAGATTGGATAGTGCAACGCTCATTTGGTGGGAAGACAAGACTCAAGAGGACATGAAGAAACATGGTAAAATTTTACCTCTTGGAATGATTTTATTGTTGCAATTAAAAAACAATTTTACCCATTAGCATATAAGCAAAAAACTATTATGGATTGGCAAAATTTTAGACAAGATAAAGGGAAAAATGTGCAAAGATTTACTCAAGAATTTAGGAGAAGAGATTTGGTTTTGGGAGTAGATTTGTCTTCTCAAGAAACTTTACTCAAATACATTGGAGCTTTACATAGTTAATTGAAACATACCATACTCATGTTTAACCCTTCAAATCTATATGAAGTTTGTGTTCAAGCAACTCATTTGGAATCCAGAGGAAGGAATGAAACTCATGAGGGTAGCAAGAAGCCTTTCAGTAATGGAGACAAAGGAAAGAGGAATTTCAAGGGCAATGGAAAAAAGAATGCTGCTGTTAAGAAAGAGGGAGAAAAATTTATATGCAAACATTGTTCAAAAGATGGCCATGACGAAGACCATTGTTGGAAACTTCATCCTGAAAGAAGACCCAAAAAGTTTGGCAACAAAGGGAAGTCAAAGACTGCTGCAACCATACAACATGATTTAGGTTCTGATTCGGGTGATGAAACAAAGATTACAACCATGGGTTATAAAGGTAAGGGTTCTATTGCAAGTACTAGTTATTCAAGTAATAGTAATCTCAATGAAACTCGACAAGAAAAAGAAAGAATAGAACTTTTTCACATAAGGGTTGTTTCAAAGCATACCAAGATAGATACTCTTTTTGATACTGGATCTCAAGCAAACCTTATATCTGAAGACACTGTCAAGAAGTTAAAATTGGAAACAATTCCACATCCTAAACCATACCCTCTTGGTTGGATATGTGATGATGCTAAATTGTAGGTGACAAGAAGGTGTAAACTTAGGTTTTCCATCACTGCACAATTTATAGATGAGGTAGAGCTTGATGTTATTCCTTTGGATATCTGTGGTATTGTATTGGGAAGCCCATACTTATATGATAGAAGAGCCATTTTTATCGTCATGAGAATAAGTATCACTTGTTTAAAAATGGAGTTGAGTACATTGTTAGAGCACATTCAAAGAAGATGAATTTGTCACTTGTAAATGCGAGACAAATGAAGAGATTAGTCAATGCTAGTAAGAATTTTGTTTTCTTGATGATTAAACCCAAAGACAATATTGAAAACGAAGTTTTCCAAGGTTGTGATGCAAAGTTGAAATCTGATCTATATGAGGTTGTTAATCAATATGATGAGATGTTTCAGGAACCAAAGGGATTACCTCCAAGAAGGGGTAT
>ML813809.1:131399-146519 GCA_009831015.1 Picea engelmannii | reverse complement strand
TGAACCTAAACAAAAAATTCTCACTTGAACTTGAGCAATGCCATAACTTCTAGAAATGGTATAGAAAAATATAAATACTAGACTAGGATAACCCAACTAGGCACCCTCTACTCAAGGAAGAGGAACCACATGACACAAAACACTTCTAATTTTTGTTAACCCCCATTTGTTGCATTGTCAACTCCCACAAGGCCATCCTAAACCCCAATACTATAGGGAAACAATAATAGTTTTGTAGGAATCAAAGAAACCTAGGGTTGAACATGGATATCTACCTAATCCATGTTGCATGACAAGCACAGACCACCAAATCCCGACAACAACAAAAACACATGCTAAACCATATTGCATGATAAACCTATGGAATTAAATAAGGAATTAAGGGTGGCAAGGGAAGTGGTGGTAAGATAGGGTATCTACCTAATCCATGTTGCATGATAAGTGACACATATTCCACATGCACTTGGTTGCATGGGAATCATTCATGAAGATGTTATGATGAATGTTTTTTGCATTTAGTATAAAAAATAAGGTGAAACACATTCCATTAAACCCTACCTCCCCATCATCTTAAAAATTGACCCCACCGTTACATACTTAGCACCTTAGAACCTCCATCTCAGATACTGACAATACAAATGGAGGCCACGACTAGGGATTTTATGGTAGACCTAAACATTGTTCATAAGGATATTATGATGAAATTGTTCGTTCGTATGTTGAGAGGAATTGCAACACATTAATGGTTTTGTAAAGATTGTCCAAGGGTCATGTCTTCAATTTCAAGTTTCATCAAAGCAATTTGCAGGATTTTGAGATTGAGAGTAGGCTCTTGAAGAAATCTATGACGAGGATTTTTTGCTTCAACAGTGCATGGAAAGAAGGAAGAAAATTGATGACACATTGCAAGCCTATTAAATAATTCCATGGATATGCTTTTTAATAAGTTGGTTTAAAGGTACAAGGCAATAAATTATTGGTCGATGTTGTAGAAAAGAAATACCTTCAGAGTGATGATCAACCCATCATCTTATCTAAAGAGTTGTCAGAGAATCATGTAGTAGGGGAACAACCCCTAGTCACTTCCATCCATGCAACAAGCCCCACTTCTACCAAATGATTTGGGCATTAGAAAGTATCTCTATGGTCAAACAAGGTCCAATGGAGGCATAACACATGCTTCATTGACATTGTGGCTACAAAAGAAGGAAATAAATGACCGTAATGGATGACTAATTAAGCAAAAAGAAGGTCAAATTCACTTGGAAGGACAAATTTTAATGTTATATTTGATGTTGATGAGGTCATCCCTAGTAGGAGGGGATCCAAATGTAAGAAAATTTAATTAATAGAAACAACTTTAAGTTATTTTTAGGTTGGTCCTAACCTAAAGTCACAATTAAACATTGTTTTAAGTTTGTACAGGTTCACCCTAACCCAATGGCTAGCCAACCTGTTGATTCACCTTCTAGGTACAATAGATATTCTAGAGTTCTCTCACACCCCACAAGGGAGTGTAATGCCTAGGTGGAGCTAGTTGCTACCCCCTAAAAATGTGGGTGTCATCCGAGCACAACAAAACATCCTTAGCTTCAATGGCAGTTACGAGTTGTGGAGGCTATGCACTTTATTCCATCTTTCCATAGCACCATTCATCGTCCAAGGTGTGGAGAAATATGGTTGGCTTGTTGGAGGATTTTCTAGAGGAAAATTTCACCAAGAGATTCCATTTTGTTAGATTTGGCACATTTGAGGCATGGATACATCGATTTCATTACATTTTTGTTGCATCATTGATGAAGAGCCTTGTTCCAAAGATTGAAACAAGGCTCGAAACCCATGGCTAAATAATCACTATGTATAAGATGAATGCCACACTTCAATAGGTGGCTAAATCATGACATACGGTAAGAAAAAAACAAAAATACAAAAAAAATACCTACAATGGACAAAGTTCAGAGTAAGGCATGTGAAGAAAAAAGAGCTAATGGAGGAACATATTTCTTGAAATTGTTCGATGTGGCATTAGAAAGTATCTCTATGGTCAAACAAGGTCCACTGGAGGCATAACATATGCTTCATTGACATTGTGGCTACAAAAGAAGGAAATAAATGACCTTAATGGATGACTAATTAGGCAAAAAGAAGGTCAAATTCACTTGGAAGGACACATTTTGATGTTATATTTGATGATGACGAGGTCATCCCTAGTAGGAGGGGATCCAAATGAAATAAAATTTAATCAATAGAAACAAATTTGAGTTATTTTTAGGTTGTTCCTAACCTAAAGTCACAATTAAACATTGTTTTAAGTTTGTACAGGTTCACCCTAACCCAATGAAAAAAAGAGTATAAGTGCCACATGAAAGAAGAATTAGAACATTTTGTGTTGAGCACTCAAAAGGTTTGATGACCATGGCAGTGGTTGGGAGATTTTATAGGCAATATTGTTAAAGGTGTCTCTTTGAAACTATGGTTGGGTGAGCATTAGAAGCCTATGTTGGGGTACTTGTCATCCTTTCATCTTCTTGTATGTGGTTGGGTATGTTTTCTCGTGCAATCTAAAGCATATGCAACCCTTTTGTTGGAAAATGAATAGTTATGGGGCCCATCAGGTTTATGTCTCAAGAGGTGGATGTTGGGATTTGACCCATAAAGGGAACCTACATTCATTCAAGAAGTGGGAATTGTTGCTTGGTTAACCCATTGAGCTTTGGAATGGAAAGATATTGGAGGGCATAGGAAATACCATTGGTTGATTTGTTTCTTTGGAGGATCGATGTATGGAGAAGTAAGATCACATGGTTGGGCATATTTTGGTCGAATTAGACCTTATAGAAGGTCTATTATAAAAATTGGATATGGATACAGAATGGAGAAATTGGAAATTCCAACAAAAAATAGAGTGTTGGAGACTCTTTTTCTGTTGTGTGTTTTTTCATGAAGTTGGGTGTCTGAAGAATGATTCTCATCAGGTCATATGAGGTCATCCCTAGTAGGAGGGGATCCAAATGAAAGAAAATTTAATTAACAGAAACAACTTTAAGTTATTTTTAGGTTGGTCCTAACCTAAAGTCACAATTAAACATTGTTTTAAGTTTGTACAGGTTCACCTTAACCCAATGAAAAAAACAATATAAGTGGCACATCAAAGATGAATTAGAACATTTTGTGTTGAGCACTCAAAAGGTTTGATGACCATGGCAGTGGTTGGGAGATTTTATAGGCAATATTGTTAAAGGTTTCTCTTTGAAACTATGGTTGGGTGAGCATTAGAAGCCCATGTTGGTGTACTTGCCATCCTTTCATCTTCTTGTATGTGGTTGGGTATGTTTTCTCGTGCAATCTAAATCATATGCAACCCTTTTTGTTGGAAAATGATGATTTATGGGGCGCATCAGGTTTATGTCTCAAGAGGTGGATGTTGGGATTTGACCCACAAAGGGAACCTACATTCATTCAAAATATATGGGTATTGTTGTTTGGTTTACCCATTGAGCTTTGGAATAGAAAGATATTGGAGGGCATAGGAAATACCATTGGTTGAATTATTGCTTTGGAGGATCGATGCATGGATAATAAAGATCACATGGTTGGGTGTATTTTGGTCGAATTAGACCTTATAGAAGGTCTATTATAAAAATTGGATATGGATACAAAATGGAGAAATTGGAAATTCCAACAAAAATTAGAGTGTTGGAGACTCTTTTTTTGTTGTGTGTTTTATCATGAAGTTGGGTGTCTGAAGAATGATCCTCATCATCTGACATCTAGAAAGGATTCTACACAACCTGACACATTAAATCCAACAACATCTCCAGATAAAAGAGGTATGTATATCTTATACATGTTCTTGCACCTTCATAATGTTCCTAGTGGCTTCTAGATTCCAATTGGTTATGAGGCTACTACTAAACATATGGAATTAACAAGTGATGGTCCTCATTCGATGTTTGAGTCCCTAATTGGATAAAAAAGGGTCAAGGGAATGTCTGGCTCAAAAGAGTTATTATAGGAGCTGGGGGAGATCATTTAGAATAAGATTGTTCTGGGGGAATGTAGTGTACCCTCTGTATATACGAGATTTGCTTCTAATGATACTAAGTTGGTCCATGTCCAAACGAATAATGTTTTGGTCAAAGAGACTAAGTCACAATCCCTTCTACCCACAAATGACCCTAAGAAGAAGTCTAAATTTTTTCCCCTAAAGTGCTTATGTTTGTTAAGATCATTAAAATAATTCGAGATGGAGCCAAGGGGGTTGGTGGGGGGAATAGCCATGAACAAGAAAATGCCTTCTATTATTGAAAGGAAATCCGATTTATCATTGGCTAAGTGTCAAGAAAGGAAAGAAGTAAGAGAGGGTAAACAACTCACCATCAATGGGGTCTTTAGAGTAGGGAAGACCCAAAAATTGGTTACAAAATTATCATTATTTCACTAAATTCTAGAGGGGTTGGGGGTGCCCACAAACATTTATCCCTCAAATGAATGTTATCAATTTACCAACCTAATGTTATGATGCTACAATAAATTTACCAACCTAATGAAGAGCTTTGTGTGCATTTAAAACTGTAAAATTCCCACTCAATTGTTTTTGGTCTTTTTCTTGGTTTTACTTTGTTGGTGTTTCATCAAACAATTTTCCATTGAAATGTTTATAGAGTTTGTTATGATTTTACTCATTGTTGTAGCAATTTTATATGAATTCATGAGTGTGGAATTTTGACAAACACTTGGACTGTAGGATATTTAACACTGTTTGACTGCCCAATTTGCAGTTATGGTATTTTAGATGGATTCTTGAAGTGTTTTAGATGGTTGGCATATATTTCATGTTATCCCTCTGATAACATTGTGACCAGGAAAAACTTAGGAACAAAATTTCAAATTCGAATGTGCCCTAACTCAAATCTGCAGAATATCTAATTCAAACATGGTTCCCTGGATCGAATATATAGAATACATTATTCAAATGATGATGCATGTGTGCCCTAGACTTTTTAGAATGAAAATTTTGAAAAGGACAGAGTGAGGAAAATTTAATGTATTGGAAGTCATTGTTGGTCTAGTTCGCTTCTTTGTCTCTCTTTGTATTTGTGGCTCCTTGTTGGGGTCACCACATCTCTTGCTAGGGTCTCTTTCTACCTTTGTGGATCAGGATGGATGCGAATGGGCCGAATGGGGTCGGCCAAGTTCAAGGATCAATGCATGTGAATGGGGTCGACTGAGTTCGAACGAGATGAGTTAGGGAAAATGGGGTTAGGGGTTAGGTTCTGTTCGACTGTGCAATGCGAATGGGGTTAGGCTGGTCGGGTTCTATTCACTGTGCAATGTGAATGGGGTTAGGGCACCGGTCAGGTTCTGTTTTCACTGTGTGCAATGTGAATGGTGTTAGGGCGCGGTCAGGTTCTGTTCGTAACATATATAACATATATGTTACATATATATGTTATATATGTAACATATATACCATATATATGTAACTTATATATGTTACATATATAACATATATATGCAATTCGTTACATATATATGTTATATATGTTACATATATAACATATATATGTTTACAATATTTTAATTTTACAATAAGAAAACTCTAGAATTCATGTTGACCTACACATTATTGAAAAATGAGTTGATAGATGGTAAAATCTATAACTAGGGCTTCAACAAGGTGATCAATGAGAAACTTGGGAAGAATTAATTCTACATATTCAGAGGGCTATCAAAATCCATGAACCGCTTAGACAAGGTGATCAATGAACATTTCATATTGAATTCATTCAATAGATTCCAAGGATCACTGCAACATTATCAATTGGAATATTAATGATTTCAATTTCATATGGAAATATAAGATCTCACTCTACCCAATTTAATAATATTAGATGGTGATTATAGAATAATCATTATGATGGAGACACAATTAATTAGAGAAACCAAAATTGTGACCACCAAGAAGGAGAAATAGTCATTGATGATTAGTGAGCCAACACAATTGCATTAAAAAAAAGGAGAATATTGAATAATTATCGATTTAATAAGTTGCAATAGTGAATGAGGAGTTGGATATTTCTAGTGAATCCTTTAGAAGCAGGCAAGATGAACTATATGAATGCAAAGGGAAAGGGTAGTATAACTAGAGGATTGCTTAGAGGAAATAAATCATTTGATAGTGGATCATTGTAGCATTGGAAGATGGATAATCTAAGTTTTTTGTTCCTAAAACTCTCTCCAGCCTCCTGCCACTAAAACTCCGCTCTGTTCCCTTACTACTACACTTTACTCTACAGTCCCCTGACAACCTTCTATTATACCTCTCCCGTCACCTTCCATTCTCCCTTCCTCCGAAAAACTCTTCGTGCCATTGAACCATTCCCTGGACGAGTCACTCTCAAGCTCTCTGATCTTGCCAGGTTTCAGGGAGGATGAGGAGAATGACTCATCTCTCTCTGCGGCCCTTGACTCCTTAGATCCTAACCTTAGTGAGACCTGTGACCCTGTACCACTGCTTTTTTTCCTTGGTAAAGAAGCTGTTGTCAACAATGGAGATATTGGCTCTTCCTCCTCGCAAGCCATAGGTAAGGGATATAAATCATTTTCTTGGTCTTGTGGCATTGATTCAGATCTCTCACTGATCAAGACTAGACGTTCTTGAAAGAATCAGGTGGATTCTAGTATTCAAGCATATGTTCTTGTTCCTTCTTCCCTGGATACCGGGGCCCTTATAGCAATGAAGGCCCCGGTGAGGGAAACATGATGTTATTTATATCCTTGAACATTCGAGGGATTGGAGGCACCCTCAAGGCTACCTCATTTTGCATATTGCTGGACCACACCAAGACGAACATTGTTTTTTTACAAGAGACTCTCTGAGACGAACAAAAAGCTCGTGATTTTTTTCTTCTACTTTGTCCTTCCTGGGCTGTGACTGTGGTTAAATCTCTAGGGTCTTCTAGTGGTTTGTTGGTCACGTGGGACCCTAACTCTTTTGATCTAATCCCTTTCTTGACGGTCAGAGGTATTTTATTAAAAGGTAGTTGTATTTATTCAAAAAAGAAGCTGACGTTTCTAAATATTTATGGGTCGTGTTTAGGTCGAAAGAAATTCTGGAGTAGAGTAGAAAAAAGTGGTATTCTCTCAACTCCAAATCTCATCGTTGCTGGTGATTTCAATTTCATTTTATCCTCGGATGAAAATTGGGGGGGTTCTTTTGTTTCTGGTTCAAATGAGGAATTTTACAGAGACTTACTCTCCTCACTAAAGCTGGTATATATCAAGCCATCAAAGTTGGTCCCAACTTGGCGTAACGACAGATCCGGTCATGATGCTATTTCCAGGAGACTTGATAGATGCTTAATTTATGAAGGTTTATTATCTACCGTTGTCCTTTCGAGATCATGGGTGGAATAACCATTTATCTCTGACCATGCTCCCATTCTTATCCAGTTGGAGAACACGCCTTTATATAAAACATTTCCTTTCAAGTTCAGTTCGATTTGGTTGCAGGATGTCGAATTTGTAAAGCTGGTCCATTTAATTTGGAAGGATCCCCATTTTATGATGGAGGGTAACAATCAGTTACGACTAATCTAGAAACTTAAAGAGCTCAAATGACAAACAAAAATATGGAAAGCTAAAGTCAAGGTGCAAAACAGTCTTTTTTGGAGAATTTGGAATTTGATATTAAGAAACTTTTATTAAAATCAGTTGAGAATTCCTTATCCTCGGAGGATGATAGGAATCTCCGTTAGTTGGAATCAAACATGAACAACTATCTATGCAGAAAGGAAGAAACCTGGCGTATCTGTAGCAGGGCTACTTGGATACAAAGTGGAGATTCCAATACAAAATATTTTCATAAAACGACCAGCTATAACAGAAATCAGAAGCATATTTGGGAGTTACAAAAGGAAAATGGGGATAGCATAACTGATCAGGAGGTGATAAAAGATGAGGTTGTCACCTACTTTAATCATTTATTCAAAGAAAAATAAACCACCAACTATACTGAACTAACTAGGATATCAAGCCTTTATCCTAGGATGGTGGAAGAGGATGAAGCTGAGACACTCTTTCTTCTTGTAACTCTGGAAGAATTAAAGTCTATTTTAGAAAATTAAAAAAAAAAAAAGAGAAAATCCCAGGCCCAGATGGGTGGACCACTGAGATTTTCACATTTTTCTTTGATCTTGTGGGAGTTGATCTCCTTGGAATGGTGGAAGACTCAAGGACAAAAGACAAACTTTGTGGAGGTATCAATTCCACTTTTTTGGCACTTATTCCGAAGGTTAGCAAGCCGATGAATTTTGATGACTATAGCCCAATCTCTTTATGCAATCTTATTTATAAGGTGATCTCAAAATTCCTTTTGAATTGGATCAAGCTGATTCTATCAAAGTTTCTTTCTCCAGAATAGCTGGGGTTTTTGAAGGGTAGAATAATCCAAGATGCTATTGGTATGGCTCATGAGAGTCTCCATAGTTTAAAAAAAATAAATATTAAATATCTATGCTAAATTTAGATCTCAAAAAATCCTATGATAGCATTGACTGGGATTACTTAAGGTTGATATTACTCTCAGTAGGTTTCAGGTTTAAGCTAATAGGATGGATTATAAGCTATGTTTCCAGTGCCAGTTTTGCAATTTTGATTAATGGGGAGGCATCAGATTACTTTAAAAGATGGAGGGGGATTCATCAGGGATGCCCATTCTCCCCTTACCTGTTCATATTGATTATGGAAGGCCTCAGCCTGATGCTATCCATAGGTAGTGCTGATCACAATTTATCAGGTATTAAGGTAACAAAATTTCTGAAGATCATCCACTTAATGTTTTTCGATGATGTTCTCGTAATGTCCAAGGAAGATCCATTGGATTGGAAAGTAATATTTGATATCCTACAAGCTTTTTGTCTTGTTTTGGGGCTTTGCATAAACCCTACAAAGACTACAGTCCACTATTGGGGGCTTGAGTATTCATATCTATCTCATTTTAAAGGCATCTTACCGTTTACATTTGCAAACTTAAATTTGGGTTTCAAGTACCTAGGTTACCATTTAAGGTTGGGAGCATCTAAAACTGAAGACTGGGGTTGGCTGGTGGCAAAGATTGAAAAAAATATTTGGCTTTGGTGTAATAAATGGTTATCAATTGGAGGCATATTAATCTTGGTAAAAGCTATGTTGGAGAGTTAATCAGTGTTTTGGATGACTTTGGAGGTGATTCCTAGAGCCATTCTATCAAAAATTCATCAATTAATGTTTGATTTTCTGTGGAGTGGAAAAAGGAAAAGGTTTATCTCCATCTTTGTAGATGGGATATCTTGGCAAGAGAGAAACACTGTGGAGGTTGGGGGCTCAAAAACCTGGTGCATTTCAATATTGATTTAATTGCCAATAACTTTTGGAGGGAACTTACTGTTAACAACATCTGGCATAGATTACTTTGGGGTAAGTACCTGGGGGATACTCCTTTCATTGATTGGATTTGTTTACCTACTCATCTGTAGAAAAATACGTCAAGTTTCTGGAATGGTATGACTAGGAATTTTGGCATAATCCTTCATTGGTTGCGGTGGAGCCCTGGTTCGGGCACCTCGATACTCTTAGGCAGGGACACAATTTGTGGATTGGAGGATCGTTCTCTGCTTTCAGACTCCTTGGGTTTACAACTACAAAAAAATCACATAATGCATCTAGCCGAGGAGAGAATCTCTGATAGGTTGTCTCTCTTTCTAGAAATATGGTGATCCAACGAATCTTTGAATCTCCGTGACCATAATGAAATTGAGTGGAATTCCTTCACGTCGAAATTGAGCGAAGCTGGTATTACTCTCATAAATTGTGATGACACTCTTGTGTGGGTTGGTGGAGACGTGTCGGGATCCATTACTACATCAAATCTCTATCAGACTGCCATTTTTCCTTTAAATTATTTGTGCGACAAACCTTGGACTCTCAAATTTTGGAATTGGTCGATTCAGCTAAAAATTAGATTGTTTGCATGGCTGGCAGTATTTGATAAAATCCTCACCTGGGATGTGTTGTAGAGATGAGGTTGGGTTGTTCTAGGGGTTTGCAAGCTCTGCAATGTCAACTCTGAAACAAGAAACCATTTATTAGTCCATTGTCCCTTTCATTTGTATCGTTTTGAATCGATACCGCTATGTAAAAGAAATTATACCTTATACAATTTTGAGTCATTTTTCTATTGGAAAAAAAAATTTTTTTGTTGCTATAATATAGAATAAAAACTAATAACTAAACCCAAAGGGAAGAATCCACTCAAGTGAATGATGAGAAGGAAAATTACCCATCACACTTGACCAATGTTACCGCTGGTAAATGTAAAATTCAATGAAGGTATCCCATGACCATACTAACTAAGTTGTTCTTAAATACAGGGAACGTATACCCACTCAAAAACTTAATGTAGAAATGAAGAATGAACCTCAACACATCATAATGGGAATTGAGTGGGGGATAGAATTGCTAGCCAAGAAATTAACATACTTAAGAATAGAAATAATTATTTGCATGGTCCTATAAATATGGAAGCTAACCCGTTGTTCAATAGGGGAGTGGGGGAAGTTATCCACCCCAAAATATGGAAGCTAAGTCCAAGGCCCCGAGGGGACAAAGCTTGAATTAATCTAATTTGGTGGGAATATTCCATTAGAAAAATTGTTTCCTATCTTATATGTTATGGTAGATAGTTGAAGACATTTAGAAGAATAAAATACAAAGCAATATTGGAAGAACTCGAAGAAATTTCAAGAATGCCTCAGCTTATCCCCTAAGTGAATAAAAACTGTCCAAACAATGAAAAATACTAAAGGTTGATGAGACATATAAAGTAAGGGGGGGACAAATAAAATTTGGGTTCCATTGGCTTAAGACATGTGAGAATCCTAATATGATATTTTTCAAAGATCTGACATCCAAGGAATTTGTGAAGCATATTAAGGCCCTCAAAATAAAAAACAAAGAGATGGTTGATGATCAATTTCTCACACGAGATTGCTTTACACTCTAGTCATTGAGGATTCCATTTTTCACTAACATTTTATGTGATGGTTATTGAAACCCTTAACTACCTCATCCAAAAAAAATGTCTTGGTGGATTATCTGAGGCTTGCAAATGGAAAATTTGTATATGACTCCTTCCTTACTACCCTAGAAGAGAAACAATCACTAGACAATAACATGGCTTTCTTGCAATTTTTTTACAAATCCTTTGGATCAAAATTTCCTTGGGCCAAGAATTAATGTTACCATCATAGTTAGTAGGATACCCTAAGTTAACTAGTAGGACATGGATGGACATACATACTGTTAAAATAATTTATGTGCTCGTTTTCACCAAGGGAATTAATGTTACCATCATATTTATTAGGAAACCCTAAGTTGACTAGTAGGATAGGGATGGACATACATACTATTAAAATAATTTATGTGTCTTTGTGCCTATGGATGGTTTCCATGATGATGTGATGATGGGATAAAGTGGGTGTGTGAGTGAAATTTGACATGATGAATTCATGATGATGGAATAAAGTGGGTGTTTTAGTGATCATGTGTATTTTTTAGTAAAATGTAGAACCTGAAAGCAAAATGAAGAAAGATCGACAAAAGCCTAAAACTCGTGTCAACCAAATTGGGTACTCTAATAGAAAATTAGGTTTTATGGTTTACATGATGAAGTGATGATGGAATAAAGTGGGCGTGTCACTCAAATTTGAGTCTAGAAACCCTCCCATATCATTAATGCATGCCAATAATCTATCCATGACAAATTTCAGTGCATACAGAAACTGTTTGAAAATTTTTCAATGTTATCCCCATTCGCAGGTCCCTACTATCGATGTCTAGTCCTCATGCAATTTTTGTTCCTCGTTCATCATTCCTTGATGATGGTGTAGTCCCCAAGATCCATTATTTTTGTACAAAATTACATACTAATGGCATAAAATTATCAACGAACTTTTTTCATCGACAATATAGGAATTTCGTCGCAAGATTATTTACATTCGTCTCTCTTGCGACGATGTCAAATGATGCATGTATTAATTTTGTATTTGGTTTATCAACTTGAAATATCAATTTGATACTTTTCAAGCTAGCTAGACCTTCAGTCAAATAAAAATATGAAACTTGGAATCACTAACATATCTACTAGAACATATGAAAAATAGAGCTTATGGTAATTTCCATGATGAATTGATGATGGAATAAAGTGGGTGTGTCAATCACATTTGAGTCCAGAAACTATCCCATATCGTTAAGGCATGCAAATATTCTATCCAGGTCAAATTTCAATGCATAGATATACAATTTGAAAACATTTCGACGTTGGCCCCATTCACATGTCACTGTTGCCCACCTCTAGTATCTTGATGGTGTTGATTAAGCAATCAATGAAATAGAGGGATTTTTCATCACAACTATGATGCAGATACATTTTATATACATTAATGTAGAACCTAAAATCAAAATGAAGAAAGACTGATGAATGCCTAAATCTTGCGTCAACCAAATTGGGTACTCTGAAAGAAAATTAGGGTTTATGGTTTACATGATGAATTGATGATGGAAGAAAGTGGGTTTGTCACTCAAATTTGAGTCTAGAAACCCTCCCATATTGTTAAGGCATGCCAATAGTCTATCCATGACAAATTTCAGTGCATACAGAAACTGTTTGAAAAAATTTCAACGTTGGCCCCATTAGCAGGTCCCTGCTGTCGGTGTCTAGTCCTCGTGCAATTTTCGTTCCTTGTTCCTCGTTCCTCGTTCCTTGGCCATGGTGTAGTCCTCAAGATCCATATTTTTTGTACAAAAAAACATACTAATGGCACAAAATTATCGACAAACTTTTTTCGTCGATAGTATAGAAAATTCGTCGCAAGATTATTTACATTCGTCTCTCTTGCGACGATATCAAATGATGCTTGGATTCATTTCATATTTGGTTTATCAACTTGAAATATCAATTTTATACTTTGCAAGCTAGCTGAAACTTCAGTCAAATACAAATATGAAAAGTGGAATCATTAACATATCTACTAGAACATATGAAAAATAGGGTTTATGGTAATTCTAAGAAGATTCAAATAGGTAACAATATTGATGAAATCTTATACGATCATGATGGTATAAAAATGAAATAGCTTCCCTTGGTTTCAAGAATAATTTATCCTCTACTTAACAAGGCCAACCATGTGAAGGTGGAAGCTCACATGGACCCTCCCCTCCCCCTCACATCACTCTCAATTGATCCCCAAAACCCAATCTATAAAATATAAAATAATCGAAAGCAACGACCTATTAAGATTCATGCATAGAAACTACAAAAACAAAAATTAATGAAGGTACATGAAATTATGTGTTTCTAAATGATATTTTTAGTATACCACAAACTTTACTATATTGACAACTATTTTCAGGTTTCAAATAATAATTAAACAACATGTAACCTAGGATATAATAAAAACGTCGCATAAAACTTAAAAACATGTAATTAACCCATGCCATTAAAAGTAAATTATTTTAAGAGAATAATTCATACAAATTAAAATATTATACAGTCACATCTAATCCAACCTCAACATCTGTGTAATAATCCTTATTCTCTATCTTGATATTCTTCATCGAACTCGACATCTGTATCATCATCTGGTTCTGAAACGATGTTGAAAGGACTGATGATATCATCATCGTCATCAATGTCATTTTCGAGCACATTTTCATCGACATCATCATCAGGAATTGGAATATTGTCTCCTACACTTAGATCATGACATTCTTCATTTTCTTCATCTGTCGAACCTCTGTGATCTTATGGCTCTGTCTGATATTCTGTCGAATCATCTTCTTCATCTTCAATATCATATTCTTCATGTAAATGAGTATACTTAATTGGCCTTCCTCTTGGATCATATCTAACAACAAATGACCAATCCCTTTCATCTGGAACATTTGAGTAAAAGACCTGTTCACATTGGCTTGGAAAAACATAGTGATCATGTCCTCTTTCAAACATCTTTGTTTTAATCATTGGAAATCCATTGGCATGTTGAATAATAGTTCTGTCCTCATCACGTTCATGCATTCGTAACCTATACCATTTGACATCGAACAATACTAATTTGAAGGAATTAAAGTCACACTCAAGTATATCGTTTAAATACGCATAATATCTATTTTCATATTCTCAAGGATGTCTGTCACTCCTAGAGGAAACATTAGTAACCTGGAATACTGCAGTTATCCCACTATCAGAAGTTTTCCTTGTTTCATCCAATTGTTTGATGTGAAATTTACAACCATTGTACCACATAGCCTTGTGGTGTTTCAACTGCAATATGTCAGATATGTAAAAGATGCATTGTAAATTAATAAATTAACAAATATTTATATAACTTTGAAAGTATCTGAAAAATACAGTACACATGTAGTCACATTAGTATAATATAAAATAACTGAATAAAATGGGTGAAATTGCTTACCTGTCCATCTTTCAAACCATATGCTAGATCAATTTCCCTCTGCATAACATTGGCATCTCCATTACGACGAGATTCTCTAACCAATCCAGACAGTCGTTTCCATGATAACCTACCTCCATTATGTTGTTTACATCTTTCAATCCATACATTCATCCAGTCAAGATTGTTTGCAATGTATAAATGCAGTGCATCCCACTCTAGAGCAATTGAATCAAAAAAACATAATTCACCAATATTAAATATTAGTTATAATTTACAATATGCAGGTAATTATAAATATATACACAAAACAAAACTTTATATATATTAATAATACAAATTTTCACAATTATTAATATATTACCTCTCATTTTTTTCATTCTACCTTTCCCCAACAGATGCTCCTAATCTTCAAATTTTTTGATGGGGTTCACATCTCAAATGCGATCCACTGCATGCATAGTTGGCACTGCTAATTTAGGAATATACTGACTAATATACACCATGGATTGATATACCATATATCCCTCCACCATAGAACCCTCAGGACGTTCTCTTTGTCTAACCAACGCCTTCAATGATTTCAAGTGCCTCTCCACCATCCACATTGACCTTGTGTGAACAGGTC
>ML813809.1:36374-95728 GCA_009831015.1 Picea engelmannii | reverse complement strand
CATAGCTGCTAATGCTGTTTCAGTATCGCAATTCACGTCCTGTTCAGCCACGTGAATTGTGCTCTTGACTGTGTCGGTTTGACTGCTAGCTGTCAGGACTCGTGTTTCAGCATCGTGGCGGCCTCCTCTGTGTCTCAGCATCTACACTTCTGAACTGAGTGACAGTTCCGTGTTCAACATCTGCATCCCCGAACTATGTAATTGCTCCGTGTTTCAGCTTATGCGTCCTCAGATTGTGTAGCAACTCCGTGTTTCAGCATCTGCATCTTCGGACTGTGTAGCAGCTTCCGTGTTTCAGCAACGACTTTAGATAGTTTTGTGTTTCAGCATCGGCCTTGAATACTATTCTGCAAATATGGACACTTATGCGCTTCTAATCAATGGTTAGGTCAAAAAGTAATGTAAAGTATTATGCAAAACAGATTAAGCATATAATAATGAGAAAGGACATTGTATACCTTGGAATGATCAGATGTAGTGATATTATGAGTCTAAACACTAGTGATGAAGGGTATAAAAATGACAAAAAGTATGGGCAAAAAGGTGCAATATGTGGTCCTAACAGGAGGCACCCCCATAGGTGCAACAAGAACATCTTAGTACTCTTCTACAATCTTGTTGATCTTGTTTAGCTGGATAGAAAGGTATTGGGATAAGGATGCAATGGTTGTAGTGTCCTTCTTTTCACCTTTTTATCAGATTGTGAAGAGGGTAAACTTTCCAGTATGAGAGATTACTTTGTGGCATTGTTTTAGTGGGACAATAGTCAGAACTATCTCTGGTATCTGATATAGTGACCCCCCAGAGTAAAAATGATGCTACGAGGTCGAGACTCATAAACAACATGATGCCTCCATATATATGGCTAACCTAATATAACATCATATAATTCCAGTGGGGAAACATCACATAATACCTCATCCCTGAAGGGATTGATGTCGTACGACAATCGACACTGTTGGATGACACAAAGATATTGACCCTGGTGAAACCACCCTATGTTGTATGGCTGCGGGTGTGGTGTTGCTGGAAAATCCAACTACTCAAAAACCTCTGCTAAGATGATGTTCTTTTGGCTTCCACTATCAATAATAAAATGCAGTGGGGTCCCCTTCACCCACATATGTGAATGGAAGAGTTTCTCCCACTCCTCAGGATGCTCTTCTGGTTGGATTGTTGCAGTTGCAATAGTAGTAGTAGGTTTTGCATCAATGATATGTATCCTTTTATTATTTTCTAAATCAGGGTCCAAGTTGGGGTTTGACTCTTTGTATTTAAGCTCGATCACCAATGACTATATTGAGTGACATTCATTAGTGTTGTGTCAAGGTCTGTTGTGGAACTCACACCACTTTCTGGTATCTTTCTTAGACTTCCTGTTACCCTTATTTGCTTTCATCTAGGACTGGATATCTTGAGGTTGGACTTCCTTGCTTCGTCCTTCATTATATGAGTTAGATTTTCATTTTCCATGCTTCTGCCACTTACTCTTCTCCTTGAATTTCTTCTCAATTTTGACTGCATATCTATAAGCAAATCCCAATGATGAGATGTCCAAGAAATCCATGTTTTTTTAGATGTACCTGTGTAGACCACTTTGGTACTTCAAAACCAGGTTTCGCTCATATTATTTGATACCCAACTTCAAGCGCAAGGTATGAAAGATGTTGGTGTACTCCGACACCATCTGGTCTCTTTTTTGATGCAGAGTTGTCCATCTCACGTATTGGTCATAATAGTTTACGATAGGGTATAACTCCTCCTTTAGGGAATCTACAAAGGCCGTCCAAGTGGGTTCTCTCCCAAATAGTGTATATTCATCCATGGTGTACCTCTCCCAGTAACCTTCCCACCAAGATATGACTTGGGGAAGGGATTTAAGGAGCACAAAGGTGATCTTTTCACTATCAATTTTTTTTTGGACAGAGTAATAACCTTCTAGTATATTCAACCATTTTTCTAGAGAATCTGCATATATATGGTCTTCAAATAAGGGGATATCAAAAATGACTTGTACCTTGAAGGGTGTCACACTTGCGAAATGGATTTTTTTTAAAGATCCTCAACCGCCACCATAGGTAGTCTAATTCGAAGGATCTGAGAAAAGTTGTCCATCACCTCGTTCCTTTATCACATGAGGGATTCCTCGAGAAACGTATTGAAATGATCTCCTTCTTTGTCATCTCTCTTTTCTTCCTCCATGGGAGGTCACTTGGGCTGGTGAGAGAAATTGTCCTCAAGCGAAACTAGCTCGAGACCCAACTCTCTATACCCTGACCTCGTCGAGGACCTGCTCTGAGAAATGACAAGGAGCATTTTTCTCTGATACCACGACTATTGATTATTTTGAGAACGACATGAAGACAAAAATATAACTGATATATAACAAGGAAGTACACAAAGATAATGTGGAGAACACATAAATATAGTGAAAATCAACTTCTATTAATGAACAAGAGAGAAAAACATTGTAGAACACAAACTGGTTGAATGAAGTAGATTATCTCTGAAAAGAAAGAGATGTTGGCTATGCTTCATTCACAACAAGATTTACATCACACTCCATTCCATGCTTAAAGGGCCTCCTTCACCTCAATTATATATGAGAGAGTGAGAGGAGAACAATTCCCATGATGCATGTGGGATAAATTGGACTAAGTTTATAAAATTCCATAGGCATGTAAAACACTAGTACTTCTCGGGTGATCACCCATCCTAGTACTACTCTAGCTTGAGCGCGCTTAACTGTGGATTTCTAATGAGACATGATGCATTAACGCTATGTTGTAGGCATGCACATAAGACCACTAGGAAATCATTACATGATGTCTGTAATTAACAAATGAAGATGACATTACATTCCATTCCCCATCAAAAGGGTGAATATAATTGTTTATCAAAACCACAGGCTCAAAATGGTGATTCAATGGAAAAGGTGGATGGCCACTGAGATTCATTTGGATCATCAAGATATCCATAGGGGCCCATTACTTGAAAAGCATGAGATCAACGGTGGTGAGATAATAAGTGACGATCAAGATCATCTGGTCCATAGGATGAGTTAATGTGCAATCATTCGAAAGTAGGGGTAGTTTCATCGTCGACGAAGAGTGTAGGTGGGGAAGAGTGCACTATGAAACTTATGATGACGAAAACCTTCTGCTAAAAAGTGTCATCCAGTGTTAACCTTCCATGTGTAGAGGGGAGATAGTATTAGGTACTGGTTGATGTGGGGGTCTAGCGCAAAAGGTAATGTTGATGTGGAACTTTTAAATGGTTACGATGATGTCAGCTGGTCTATGAAGGGGAGAGAGAAATGGCATGTCATCGTTGGTAAATATGGGCAGGCCCATGAGGGTGATGGGGAGATGCTAATTCCCGACAACGATGTTATGAAGCGTCGTTGTCGGTGAAAATGGAGATAGGGATGTGAGTATCATTTGGTGAGGGTGCGATGACAAAAAGGTTAAGGAGTAGTTCCTTATGAAAAGGAAATGTGTTCCCCCCACTAAGACTGCAAGTTTAGGTGGTGGGTTTTTTTGTCGTCACAACAAATGGCGACTTACTGGGAAGAACCAATTATCTTTAAGTTCAAAAGAAAATAACTTAAATAGGATTAATGGGCTTGCTACAATTATATAGCTCACAAAGTTTATAGATTGAGGACCCCACACCAATTATATTGAGGATAATTCATAGCAAAATCATGTTATGAGTGATCTTCTGCATAATTATAGCGAGTGCCAATGTGAATTTATTTGGTGCATCCATAGTGAAACATGGGAGTTATCCAATAGAGAAATTATTACCGACCGATATGGACTGAAGTGTTTTCCTCATGTCTCTTTCCTGACATTTCTTCACTGCTATCGAGTGCCCTGACGAAGATGCCTTGATATGATACAAGCATGGGCCCGCTGCCAGCGAGCGTCCATATCCCCAACAAATTTAATCATATTTCCCACACTTTTAGTAGTGCTTTCAACTTCCTTATGTTTATGATTTTCTCCCTTCACTCTTTTAGATATATAATTTATGTATTGATTTTGAAACAGATGTGAAGGTGAGTAGGAAGCAGGGTGATATGACAGTTACTTTGATATACTAGTATCAATCAACAATTTATTCTCGTGGGTCTCTAGACATGAGTCATCGATACAGTAGAGTTAGGGGAATCATCGGTAGTACCACTAAATTTATGAAAAAAACATCGACTTTAGGATAATTCAAAAACAATTGAGTGGATTACAAGCATGTCATGGGAGTGGTCATGCATAATAAAGATAATTGATATGAGTCAACAAAAATGCATTGATTTGGTAGGTCAAAAGATTTCTCTTAGTTTGAGTGAACCAATTCCTCTTTTTTGTACCATAATCGATTATCAAGATAAATGTTTATCTAAAGGTTGCTCAATTACTGTTGAGCATAAAGGAACTCAAAGAGAAAGGCAAATACACGAGTAAAACAATCAAGGGTTGTGGTTATGGGGGGGAAACTAGTATGGGGAGGTGAACAGTGAGTTATTGTAAATTGACGAGTTTTAAAAGAATATGAAAGTTGAAGCAAAGTCTCAGGAAAATAAAACCGGGGAGAAAAAGAGAAGATAATAAGGGTGAAAATAACATAGATTGGGAAAGGGAAATAAAGAAAATCCTACTATTTACAAGATTAAATCACCATGGGTGATTAGGATAAGAATTTTTGAGGATTTGGCCATTGACAAAGACCTCTTCCTCATCTCTCTGCAATTAGCTAAGTCTAAAAGTCCCATTACATATTTTTTGGTGGATCATATAGAGTCCCACCCACAACTTCTGGAATTTGGTGTGTTTTCCCTTTAGTTCATTAACTTTATCCCATTTGAGGATGAGATATCCCTCCTGAAAATATTTATCACCCCCAGTCGACTTGTCAAACCATTTTTTTATTATTTCTTGATGGTGTGTTAGGTTCATTTTAGCTTTCTCCCTTTCTTCTTCCAGTTTTAACAACATGTTTAACCTCTCCTACATTACTGGGAGAGCCTCATCTTGGGCGGATGTGGCCAATTGAAAGGATGGTAGGAATGTGTGGGTAGGTATAGTGGCTTCCTATCCATACACCATGAAGACATTAGAGTTATCGATAAATGAATTGGGAGTTACTCTGTCATCCCAAAGCGCATTCTGAAGGGAGAGGTGCCAGATCCTTTGATGGTCGTTGACAATTTTCTTGAGAATCTTAATGAGTTTTTTATTAGTTGATTCTTCCAAGCCATTCCCCTGTGGGTAATAATTATATGAATACTTAACTTTAATATTTCTTTAAAGAGAAAATTCATTCAACTTTAGAGAGGAAAAATATTTCACATTATCAAAGACTAATGATTTAGGAACTCCAAACCTGGTGATGATATGAGACTCAAGGAACGAAGTCACCTGGTTTTCATTGATAGTCTTAAAGGGGATTGCTTCGCTCCATCTGGTAAAATAATCAGTGGTTGTAAATATGTATTTATGTAGTTGGGAAGAATTGGGATTGATTTCCCCAATCACGTCCAACCCCCATTGTTTAAATGGACATTCGACAATCAGAGGCTGTAGTGGAAATGCAAGTTTATTTTCTCTTTGTGTTGACTTTTGACATTGTTGGCATTTCTTTGAATACAAATGAGAATATTTAACAAGGAGGGCCAATAATATACAACTCTGAGGATTTTGTGTGCAATAGTGTCCCTCAGCTGGTCCATCATGGAGTTCAGATAAGACTTTTTTAGCATCTCTCTTCTCAAGACATCTTAGAAAAACACCGTCATAGTTTTTTCTGCATAGTGTTCCTTGGATAAGATGGTATACTGAGAAGACTTAGGTCTAAGAGCCATTTTATTTTTGGGATCCAAATAATGCAGGGATGACCCATGAGTTAAGTAGTATTTCATCTCGTAAAACCATGGTTACGAGCTGACAGGGATGTAACAAAATTCTCTTTAAAACAACTCTTGATCTTGATATAGTACATCTTCATGTAGCTCATTGCGTGGCGATTTAGAATCTAATTTGAATAATCCTTATCCTTTGATGATTTTCGTAAGCTTGATCTCCATGTCATAATCCTGCAGGGTCATAATCCAGTTTTCCCTCCTTTCTGCTAAATCTTTTTGTATCGGGAGATTCCTGACAACGGGGTATGGAATAATGACCTTGGTTTTAGATTAGATCAAGAATGGTCTGAAGTGTTTGATGGATTTAAACACAACATAGACTTGTTTATCTACTTCATGATAGTTTAGCTCCCCTCCTTGAAGCCCGTAACTCATAAATTCCATAGTGAACTCATCTCCTTCCATATTTTTTTGTGTCAAAACAACTGTGAATGTGATGTCGAAAGAGAAGGTGTAGAGAATGAAGTCTTGATTGAAGTCCGGACTCAACAATGTAGGGGATTTTTCTATGTCTACTTTGATCTTATCAGAAGCTTCCTTTTCTTTAGGTCCCCATCTGAATTCAACATTATTTTTTATCATGTCTTGCATGGGTTTTACCATTTCGGTGAAACTGGGGATGAACCATCTCACAAAATTTATCCTTCCTAGGAATTATTGCATGGACTTCTTGTTGTGAGGGGGAGGAATCTTGGAAATTTCTTTAGTTCTCTCAGATTCAATTTGCATACCATTCTTGGAGATGACGAAACCTAGAAGTTTTCCTTCATCAACAACAAAAACAAATTTCTTGGGGTTAAGTGATATTCCATAACTTCTGCATTTGTTAAATACCTTCTTCAAATGAGATATGTGGTATTTTCTATCCTTTGAAAAGATGGTAATGTCGACAAGGTATACTACAACACATTCTCCCAACATAAGTCTGAAGGCAATTTCCATTGCTCGTTGAAATGTTTCTCCAACATTGATTAGTATGAATGACATCTTTCTATAAGCATATGTTCCCCACTTGGTCCTGAACGTTGTTTTTAATTGGTCTTCATGAGACACGAAGACTTGGTTATACCTAGAGAATCCATCTAGTAGGGAGAGTGTCTCATAGTCATACACATACTGTGGAATTTTCTCCATGGGAGGTATCGGGTAGTTATCTTTCTCTGAGGCTTTGTTTAAATTTCTAAAATCTATTAGCCTATGGCTTACCTTACCAATCACTAAGTCTAATTGTCACCTATATTTGTATTATTCATTTAGGATATTAGTAATATATCCTCAAGTGATGACTAATGAGTTAGTTAATATTTCCTAGCCTAATTATCATGCATGATTTTAGGATCTAGAGAAAATCTCTCTATGAGGTGGCATCACCCATTGCACTATAAATATGTAACATTTGTGTGAATACAAAGGAGTTGGATGGTATTATATATTTTTTCGTCTTAAGGGCCTCGTAGCATCATGGTAGTTTTCCATGAAATATCTTGATGTTAAATTGTTGAGATGGGTCGAAACAGACATGCAGAAAAAGAGAAGCCAAACAAAAGAGGCGCAACAAGACAAGGACGCATAATTTTTTTGAGATCTACAATTGGATGCCCGTGGCTATGGTGTTGGAGATCTATAGAAACATATTTTCTCCTCACTGCTGAATGATTCAATAAATCTGGTGAATGCACTTTTGGTTCTTGGGCACAAGATTACATGGTGTCCGAAACCCTAGTCCTTCCAGAAGAAAAATGTTGCGGGCATCTCAAGATGAAAAGAATTTGGTGCTATTTGGTGGAATTTATATGCTATTAACGCCTCTTAACCCCTCTTCTCACCCTGCGATCTAGTGGGATATACTCCGATCTATGCCGTTGGTTTTTAATTAAATCCTTAATCTAATTTAACTTAATTTAGCTTCTTTAAATTAGATCAAAGCTCATTTTTTTTTTTTATAGAAAGTGGGAAAAAATCATGAACATAGATGACGCAAACAATTTTACTGCAGCCTTTTGGACTTGGCACATTCATAGTAGAAGCATAATATTTCTGAAATTCCTCCACTCGTCTCTCTTTGCAGTTTGCACAGTTGATTATAGATTCATGATGTTTCGAAGCCAGAAATTTTTTCCACCGTATAAATATTTCACTAGGTAGGCATTAAGGGGGCCTTCACCTTTTTTCTTATGTGGGAAGAGCAAAGCATTTACAAAAGTATCATATGGACATGCATCCATCATTCATTTTCCAATTCATAGTCATTTGGATCATTAAGGACTAAGGAGTAATTTTGCTCAATTAAGGACTAATTCTCATCAACTACGTTGTGAAACAAGGCGCTGGAAAAGACCAAAAGAAAGGTGGGAAGAAAGAGTATGTATTTTGTGCTCGTCCAGAAAAGTGGAAACATAAAAACATTTCATTTTAGAATGTGAGGCCCTCAAAGACAGTAGGAAAAATTATGCAGGCATTCTGGCAGCTAGTTCTTGAGATAATCTATTCAGCAAAAAGTTTGTTGATAAGCTGGGAGCGATTATTGTAAAACTTCACAGGAAAGGGCCGAATACAAAAGGCAGATGGAAAAACAATCAGTCCCATAGACTATTTTTAGCCTCGTAGACGTTAAAAATTCTTTATTTCTTTCTTTCTTTCATTTCTTGGTGGTGAAGGATAAGAATGCAAACATGACCATCTGGAAAAACATCAGAGGATCAAACCATTGTGATCGCTCTACTGCACCCTAGTCGATGGAACCCTACGGTTAGCCCATTTTACTTGGATCGTGGCCTCAAATTTTACCTCTCCCAACTAGAACATGACATGATCCACTTGAAGATCCATGGAATCTAATCCTCAACATATTTAAAACATCGTTCACCCACGTGGAAGCATTGGTCCTTCATGGCCTGTGTTTAACAACGAAGCATGAAAATCAAGTGGATTTCTCCCACACAACAACGTTTCCAAAATATTCATCTCTTTATATTGAAATCGATCCCTTTTTAAGATAATTAAAAGTATGCAATTTAAAGTATGCTATGGTTGTCAGTGAATTTGGGGTTAGGATACTCCTCATATATAAAATATTTGTTCAAATGGGCTTGAAACATTCTTTTGTAAAGAAAAAAAAGGATGCATTATTGTATACAAAGATATATATCTTTTTAATTTTATGAGAGTGATGAGAGATTAAAGTGAAGGTTTTTCACTTCAAAATGAGGTAATTTTGTTTTCAAGGATATGGGCTCTCAATTTTTTTAAAATTCATTAAAGTCTTTGGGACTTGGGAGATTTGGGACTTTTGGAGAAATAATGGCATTTATAAAAGGTTTTTAGAAGATATTGCATGGTAATAATTTATGGAGAATTTTGTAAAATGGCGAGAAAATGAAGTTTAATTGAAAGCTTCTTGTAACTTTTCTATTAATAAAATTATTATTTTTTTGTGGTGATGGTGTTGGGCGCAACCCTATTTTGAGAAAGAACTCTATTTTGGGAATAGGACTATTTTTGGAAAAGGATCTGTTTTGGAAAAAGACCTATTTTTGGAAAGGAAGACCTAATTTTGGAGTGCACGCAATAGGTGGCAAGAAAGCAACATGCAGGAGGAAAATCAATGTGGCGCACATGCAGACAAGCCTAACCATGATAGGTTTAGGGTTTTTGAAAATATTTTAACGACTATAAGCCGATAAAATAGTATAAATAAGGACCTAGGGGGGTTAGGAAGGGGATGATAAGTGTGAATATATAATAATAGAGAGATTTGATCACTATGGTTTTGTGGGTTGTTGATTGTAATAAGTCTTGTAGAAGAGTCGAGTAAGGTAGTCTATGAGGGTTAGGTCACAGGCTAAGGAGCTTGGTGTGATATATTCCGCCTCACATTAGGTTCTTACCCTCAATCTTGATTGTATTACTGAAGATGTAATGCACGCAGTGCAAGATTTTGCAGCAGAAGAAATAAAAGAGAAGAGAAGCTAGATATTTGTGGACGTAGCCCTGGGAGGGGGTGAACCATGGTAAACCTTGTATTTTGTGTGATTGTTAATAAATGATTTACTTTCTGTTGATCATTAGATTAAGAATGAATGGTTAAAATAGCTATAACCACATGCATGCAGAGGTTAAAATATGAATAAACAATAGAAGTAATTGAATGATTAACAAGGATAATGCATAAGGAAGAAAGAACACAATCACAGATCTCTACTCATTCCTAGACTGCAAACACCTGAGTATTGTAGTCACCCATCAAATTTATCTCGGGTGATATTGCGGTGTGTATCTTGTGTGCAGCGTTTCCTTCTGGTTTACCAGGAGGGCCGATAGGTTTGAAGGGATTTGTTGGAAACTTGTTGAGATATGAACCTGGGTTATCCCAAAAAGAAGTAAAGGAAGAAAGAATAACCAAAAAATGGTTCTGTTGTTGGCTGGAACTGCATAGGATTGAGTGGACGTCATCCGCTGAAGAAACACGAAGAGGATGAAAGTATAGAAGGGAATGTTCATTCCATGGAATCCAACAAATGCAGATATTGAAAGATGGTTTGAAACAAAGGAACTTGAGTTTGGGAAAAAGGAAAATAGAAACCCTAAGTTAACACCACGCAAATATCTCGATAAATACATGTTTAGCGACTTTCATGAGGTATTTTTCTATGATTTCCCGCATTTGTTGCAGGAGTGGTTATTGAGTTTAAAGGAAAACCACTCTACAAATCGAATTAGATAGTTGGAGTGGAATCTTATGGATATTGCACAGTTACATCAAGTTAATAACAAATTTACACGCGCAATAGATTTCTGGTTAGACAGTATTTTTGTAGGGTTTATCACCGAATTTGCAGTAGATACTATGAAGCCTTACACCGTAGTAGAGCTTCATACCAGGTGATTTTGTTTGGGAGATTGATCATAGGTTCAAACGTTTGAAAGGTAAGTTGAAATATGCAATTACTGACAGGAAACATAGGCACTTATTTGTGAACTCACTGTTACCACACTTGAAATATCTGTTAAGACATTAGGAGTTACAAACTCAAGAAGAGGCTTTGTAGGAAACCTTACAACTGGAAGAGAACCAATATCAGAAGACATATCCAACAATAGAGGAGTTGGAGGAATATTTGAAGAATCTAACATTTCAACTTAACCAGAATAATGGCAAAGAGAAAGGAGAGGTTGTTTGGTGTACCCTATGCAGGAAAGAAGGACACCATAAGAACGAATGTCCAACTTTTGTGACGTATGTGGAAATAGGTGTACCATTTCCCTTTTCAATAGGAGGACTATGGTGCGAGATTTGTAAAATGCATGGGCATGATGCATATCATTGTCCAATGATGCATAAATACAAGACAATACCCAAAAGTTCATATTGCAATTTTTTCAAATTAGTTAGTCATGATGATAAGGATTGTAGAACGATGGAGCTGATGAGAGAAATAACTTCAGATAATTATAGAGTGCAATCATAAATGATCACATGGAAAGCTTCACCTCAGTTCATTCAGGTAGCACCACCATACAACAATGCGTAGCCACAGTATAATAATGCACATCGACAGTATAACCCCGCGAAGTATAACCAAGTACCCAAATACAATGCACCACGAGGAGATCTAGGTGGATACAGAGGTGGAGGACGAGGTAGAGGAGGATTTGGAAAAGGAAAATCACCAGTAGTGTGCCACAAATTTCGAAAACTAGGACATTACATAAGGAAGTGTCCACTTCCACCAACGACATGTATGTACTGTCGCGCATCGTACCATGACACATAAGGTTTCCCAACACTCTTGGGAAAGATCTAGGAAAAAAAGAACCAGAACAACCAAAATGTATAATGGATTTATGCAGAAGCGATGGATGACGAAAGAAACATTAATATAATCACTTGAGGAGGAGCCAAGACAAGAAATGATGCAACAAAACAAGATCCAGTTCAACACCAATGGGTTAAGAAGAATATTGAGCCACATAAGGAGTTTAACACGTGGAAATAAAATGAAACATTTAATGATGCCATATAGGATTTTCTCAAGCAGAATGTCCTGTCTACATCAGTTGCACAACAAACTCATAACCCATCAATGTACAAGATTCCATCCTCAATGGACCATACCAGTGAAGGACAACCTTCACATCAAGTAAGTTCCATAAAGAATTTTCTGCAATCTCGTGTTAAGTTATTGAATGATCCATCATTTGTTAAAATCTTACAAAATCTACTAGAAATATGCAACACAGAGGTAGAAGGAAAGTTAGAATAGAAAACAATCAATCATCTCCATACAAGAAGAAGGACAAGCAAAGAATTCAGACTAAATGCTAATATTGAGGATTTCAACATGGGATATATTATACTGGACTTAAAGGTCGGAACTAAATGTCTTACCTAAGAAGACATGGCAATGTATGGGAGAACTCACACTAGGCTATTCACCTATCTAGTTGAAACTAGCAAATCAACACAAAGTGTTACCAATTGGAAGGCATAAAGGCGTGACAATAGATTTGGATGGAGTGCACACTAAGGAATATTTTGAAGTAATAGAGATAATAGATGGCACAACACCTTACCCAACATTACTTGTACTGGATTGGACATTTGATAACCAGGCTATAATCAACCCGAAGACAATAAAAATGAATTTTGAATCAAGTGAATATAGAGTTATCTCACCATTGGATCCTTCAGAAGGAGAAAGGTTTGTAGAGGACACTTGGTTGGATATGGAAGAAATAAACTAGTTGTATAGAACCACCATGTGAGAAGAGGATTATTTTAACCTAAATGAATATGGGGTACTCAGTTGGAGAAGCATTACATCATGTGATTTCGACTCAGACACAAGTTTGGAGAATTGGCAACAACTATTACATGAATCTTTCACAAGGAGGAGCGCAATAATACACCGTGTAGTAAGATGGGTTGGTACATAGATTAGAGAACCTCATAGTTTTCATGGGCTAAATGACTTAGAGGAATTCTTGACAAGATATGAAGAGGAAGTGTTAGAAAATATGAGGCTCTTATCCCCTATATATTGCACTCAAGGAAACACCTACAAGATGGTGGGGTGCACACAAAGAAACAATTTAGGACTGGTATCAGTGTAAACAACTACTGCGCATTAGATTTGGCGCATAACAGGGGAGCAATAAAATGCAGAGGTATGATGGGTAAGGAACACTCATGGAACACTTGGATAAGTGCAAGACACAATGGAGGATGAAACCACCAGAGGAATGGTCTCATCAATTTATCCATACATTGGAAGGGATCCCAGGGAACTTATACATAGACCAAGAGATGCACAGAGGCACTACCGAATGGACATGATTAGAACACAATTTTGTATTAACCTTCTCATTTTAACATGAGAACCCCAACATTCATTCAAAACTGAAGCTGATACAAGGAGTGATATTTGTTGATGAACCATATGTTGAAATCATGACATAATATCAACAATAGAACATACAGACAATTAAATACTTACTCTATTGTTATCATGTCGAAGAGGAAACACTGGATGAAGATGATCCATGTAATATTCAAATTACAGAGATTGAGGGAGAGAGAGGTGGAAGGTCCATCTCTGGAGTCATATGTATTTGCTGCACCAATCAAAGTTAAGAAAGTCACCATTGGGACAAATGAAAATCCTAAAATGGAAAGTATTGGGATGATCAAACATTAGAAAGAATAACAAAGTTACTGCGTGAATATAGTGACATGTTTCCAACAACCTTTATAGAGATGAAAGACATAGAATGTGAGCTAGGTGAGATGAATATACCCCTCAAACCAGAGGCTTGACCTGTCAGACAGAGACCTTACAGACTGAATCCAATGTATAAACAGAAAGTGAAAGCAGGAATTGACCGAATCTTGGAAGCTAGCATTATAGAACCAGTAGAGGAATCTGAATGGACCAGTCCCATGGTATTCCAAGAAAATAAGAAAGTGGGGATAAGGATTTGTGTAGATCTGAGGAAACTCAATGATGCTTGCTTACATGACCCTTTCCCTACCCCTTTCATAGATGAAATCTTAGAAAATGTGGGAGGTCAGGAAGCATACTCATTCACAGATGGATTCTCAGGCTACCATTAGATCAAAATATCTCCAGAGGATATGTATAAGACTAATTTTTCTACAGAATGGGGATCCTACCAATATACAATCATGCCCTTTGGATTAAAGAATGCACCAACCATTTTTTCAAGAGTAGTCATAGCTACTTTTAAGGAATTCATACATTAGTTTCTAGAAGTATATCTGGATGACTGGAGTGTATATAGTCTATTGAAGGACCATGTAGAAGTGTTAAGACTAATGTTGGAAAGATGCAGACAATGTCAGATATCATTAAACATAAAAAAATGCATTTTTGGCACACCTTTTGGGATAATGTTGGGACATATAGTGTGTAAACAAGGTTTACTAGTTGACCCTTCTAAGATTGTAGTCATTGTAAATTTACCACCACCAAAGTTAGCGCGCCAATTAAGAGCAACATTGGGACATAAAAGATATTACAAGAAATTTATAAAGGGGTATGCACAAATTACTGCAACAATAGAAAAATTGTTAAAGAAGGACACCATATTTCAGTGGAATGATGAATTTCAGCAAGGATTGGACACTCTAAAGGAAAATATGGTGACATCACCTATATTAGTATTTTCAGATTGGGAAAAGACATTTCATGTGCACATAGATGCATCAACCATAGCACTTGTAGCAATTCTGGTGTAGGAAGGAGAAGGGGACTTAGACCATCCTATAGCCTTTGCAAGCAAAACGTTGTCAGAATCAGAGCATAATTAAAACACCACGGAAAGAGAAGGCCTAGCCATGGTATATGCACTTCAGAAATTTAGGCAGTATTTACTAGGTAAACACTTTAAAATGTTCACAGACCATTCTGCCCTCAAATATCTAGTCAACAAGCCAGTGTTGGGGGGGAGGATCTATAGATGGCTATTATTATTGCAAAAAATTGTTTTCTAAGTGATAGTCAAACCAGGCAAGATGAATGGAAGACCTGATCACCTGTCAAGGGTAACTAATGGAGAATAACCTACTAAATTGGAAGACAACTTCCCTGATGCAAAATTATTTTCAGTATAGATAGTTGATGAATACTTCGTTGATATTTTTGAATACTTAAGTACAGGGGTTGCACCATAGGACTTTAGTACTATGTAGAAGAAAAACCTGGTAGTCAGAGCTGTAGGATATCAACTCATTGTAGGCTATTTATACAAAATGGGCGCAGATAACATTTTGAGAAGGTGTGTATTGGAACATGAACGACCCAAAATTTTGGAAGAACCTCATGAAGGTATAGATGGAGGAGAATATGCAGGAAAAAATACCACGCAGAAGGTATTACACACAGGATTATGGTGGCCAACAATCCATAAGGATGCCAAGGAATATTTCCAGAACTGTGATGTATGTTAGAGGGTTGGCAAACCCAACAGAATGGATGAGATACCCCTAAGACCAAAAGTGACTCTATAGGTATTTGACAAATGGGCAATATACTTTGTTAGACCTATTAATCCACCAACAAAAAGGTTAGGAACTTGATATATCATTACTGCGAATGAATACTTAACAAGATGGGAAAAAGTAGCACCAGTAAAAGACTGTAGCTCAGAGACAACAACACACTTCTTATTTGAGAAAATGATCACCAGATTTGGATGTCCCAGGATTCTGATAAGTGACCAAGGAACTCATTTTATTAATAATACCATCAAGGCTATGACTAAGGAGTTTGAAGTCTATCACCAGAAGAGTACACCATGTTATCCCCATTTTTTGGATAACTAAGGAGATGATGTCTCGAGGCCCTCGGGTTGTAGATATGGAGTGCCAAGAGAATAAATTACCAACAATAACTTTTTCACATATGGAAAACCCACTTACCACCACAGATGTTCACAGGTTTTCAGATGGCATCCACCACACCAGTTGGCTTCCAGAAGGAAGTGGTCCTTGCTACATGAGGTACAAGTCAGTATTATGGTGAACATCATTTCAATATTCAATCCATTTGATTATGGTGTATCTTAGATTTCTCTATATTTCATGATACGTGCTTGGACATTATGCCTTTTTCCCTACTTCACCTTGATGTTTGACATTGTTCTCTAGTAAGTGGTCTTCTTTGGGAATGGGTTTTCTACTAGGAACTCCCTCAATGAGCCATCGTACCATTCCCGATCATACTTACCACTTTCCATCATTATTCCCTTCCATTTCCTTATCTCTTGGGATTTTAGGGTGTATTGACCCAAGCAGGGGTTGTACCTCATTCTATGGGAAGAAGGGGCTAAAGGACCAGAGGGGTTGGTGTTGGGTAAAAGATACAAGCCTTATATAAAACTTCCAGATGCTTCACCCAGGGATCACCCAAGAAAGAAATGAAACACTTATCTTTGAGTAAAGGGGACCCACAATATAATAAAGAAATACTTGAAAGGTTAGTTAAAGGATAGGAGGTCACATCACGAGCCGAGATATCATGTCCACATATATCTAGTGGTATGACATTGTCATCATCTGGTCACCAAACCAGGGAAATGGCTCTCAATTGCATGGTTGAGAGAAAGGGGGTCTCATCACGAGCCAACCTTCTCATTTCCATTAGGTGTTTGTGGGTGACATTTACATCACCTGGTCACCATGCCAGGGAAGTGACCTTCAATCTCTCCTTATGCTATTATGAAAGAAAATATAAATAAAGAAAGATAAAAGGGAATTGATGGGATTGGAAAAAGTGCATTGCAGACAAAGGTACCACATACCCTCTACAAAGGCACCCATGAATGAGACATTACGACCCCTTGTATGTCATGATCCCTATGCCCATTTTTTCTTGGTCCCAACCACCTCATACACTTTACATGACTTAGAGAGGGACCTCCTGGAAGCTCCCCTTGACCTAGGGAAAGATCTACCCAATAGGACACCTCATCAACCCTCCCATATTTAAGCTTGACAAATCACATAGTGTCTTTGAGTTGTTAATTGTTTGATATAGTGATATTTGATGCACATGATTAGATGGCTTATTTATTGATTGGATTCACTTATTATTATGTTATGACTTGAGATCCTTGGAGGGCGTGATCATTTGTCTTTACAGGACCTAGTTGGTGGAAACTTTTGGGAGAACAAGCCTAGCTTGGGCTTCTATGGGGATACAAGCCCACAAGCTGGATGCCAGAGGCCCACATTATGGATGAGATAAATCAGACTTGTAAGGCCTTTATGATGACTTGGACGACCTAGCCCAACCCTCACTTGCCAAGCAATTTTCCTAGGAGGGGAAAAACATCCTATTTTTGAGATTGACATCATGCTTTTGGGGCTAGGGCATGGTGGTGAGATGCCACTCTTGTGAAACATGGATGTTTGAGGAGGAGAAATGTCTTCACCATGACGAGAGTACTTATATTCTTGACATGTGGCCTTTGGATTCCTACCCATGATTCTCCAACACCAATGACTTCCTCAAAGTGGAAATACATCCCCTTAAGGGGTGACGTCCTCCTAAATTAGGGTTTATTTGTGCAAAAAGTGAAATTTTAAATGAAATGTTTAATATTACTTTGTTAAGGGGGAAAGATTAGGGTTGTTGACCCCTAATATTGTGTTTTACTCCTTAATTTGTGGACAAATTATGTTAGCTACATTTTGTATAAATAGAGATCATAAGATCTCATTTTAATCATAACTCTCCCTCTTTTGAGAGGCCTTGGTCTGAAATTTGCGCCACACTTGGCTCTTTTTATATCTTGTGCACTTGTTTATGGATATCTATTGGTGAATGGTTGATGGAAGTCTAGAGCTAGCCTTGGATGATGTTTTCTATCTCTTGTGGTGGATTATCTTGGAATTTCTCTTGATCTTGTTATGGTTTTCTACTATTATGCTATAATTTTTTCAATTCAAGTATTGTTATTCTAGGATCTAGGTGGGAATTATAAGGGAATACAACCCCACCATAGTATTCATCATTTTTTTCATCTCATTGATTATACAAGGGTTTTCTAAGAGAAGTATAAGGGCATACACCCTCTTAGCTTAAACCCTAGCTAGAGAAACTTGCCTTGGGAAGTAAAAGGGATTACACCCCCAAGGAGGTAGATTCTATATATGTTGTTTATTTGACTCCATTAACCCAATAGTAAAGGCACTATTCGTACTTTTTTTGCATTGGAGAAATAAAATATTGCATTGGGAAACGTGAATTTTGGTCATTTTTAATTCTTGCTAAGTGGATCGTACTTCTTGTGCCTTAGGCACCTCACAGCTTCTAGGGCATCCCAATAAAGGGGGTAATTCTTGCTTCTATTACAAAATTTCATCTTCAACCATTAGGGCTACAAAAACCCTAATTCATTTGCTTGAATAAACTCTCTTATCAAACATTGGATTTTGCTCAAAGTTTTCACACTTACTCTCCTTGACCTAGTGCACTTTTTGGGAAAGTTTGAGGGGATTTCAATGGCTTATTTTATTTATGTTATACATTGAATGTTACATCCATAAGTCTGATATGATTTTATGCAGACAAGTATTTACAACAACCTTATCATTTTTGCTAGAATATTAACTTTTCATATTGGGTTTAACTAGCCTTTGTCTTGTATTTTCTACTTGATCTCTAGAACTTATTGAGAAGCTTATAGTACCATTTACTTGTTGATATATAATTTTATCTATTGATTCAAATTAGGGACAACAAGATTAAATTTATGATCCAACTAACATATATCATTACAAAGTGTCTTTTCTTGTGTCTCGGGCAGGTACAATCATCCGGTGAAGTATTATACATGTGGAGAAAAAATTACTTTATTTGCAATGAATCTCTCCCTACCTTTTATTCTACTTAGAATTGACCTCTAGGTGATTCACTTCCATTTCCATCCATCTCCATCTCAATCTCCATAGGTTCACCGAGATCGCCTCTCTATAGTGACCTAGTCACCCTTGAAGTGCAGGACCTACATCAAGGTGACATTGGGTGTAGGATTCCCAAGTTGTGTAAATTTATTTTTGGTTGGGTTGGGATTTTCCCAACCTAGAACTTGCACTATAGCACACCATATCATCCTCAGGAAAATGGAACAATAGAATATTTTAATAATATTTTGGAAAAATAATTAAATAAGATCTGCAATGTGAACATGGATGATTGGGACTTGAAAATACCATTCAGAATGGGTCTATAAAGTGCGGAAAGCACATGTTAGTTCAACACTTAGTGACTTTTTAGCACAGAGAAAGATACAAGTGTGTGACCTAGATATAATTGTGTGAAGAAGTAAGGGAGTGTGCAAATTGGGTAAAATATGACACCACCAAAGTTTGGCACTCTAAGAAAGTATGTACAGGTTACTCGATAGGGCCAAAGGTGCAAGGAAAGGATGAGACAACCCGAGAATGTGGTCGAGCTTGAGGATGTCACTACGTCGGACATAGAGTCAATCATCTCGACATAGGTTGAGGAGGAAACATCGAAAGTGTTGCAAGGAGAATTAGGGTAGAGTTTCAGGACCTGAATTGGGATTCTAAACCCTAATCCTGAAACACCAGCTAAACTTGATGAAACGATGGGTCAAAACCAGGGGTGCGATGAAAAAGAGGTGTTGATCGAGGAAATCACCAACTGACCGGACTCTGAGCTAGGCCCATCTGCTATTGGGTAGAAAAGAAAGGTGCATGATGCCACAAACATCACACTTCCCTACCTCCAAGACACAGTGGTCACTATGAATGATATGCTAGGAAAAGTACCTAAATTGAGGTACTTGGACCATGAGGTGCACAATGCGACTAAATTCAAAGATTTGGCTGAAGAAGCCTATTTAAAAAACATAGGGGAAATTGGACCCCTAGGAAAACCTATAATGGAGCCTACATAGTGGATAACAGGGTTGTACAACTCAGGAATAATGAACCTCTTGGATATACCGCACTTCGAGCACGGTAAAAACATTGGGATCTGCATCAAACAACTATTAGCCTAGATACATGGCAGGATCCTTTGGATGGATAAGCCGATACAGTTGGATGTGGCGTTGATCACCAATATTACAGGATTACCTACAGTCAGTGCACAACCAGAGGATTACTTGGGTAACAAGGCACGTGAGAAGGAAATAGTTGAGCTGGTAAAAGTGCAATTTGGCACCAGCAGGGGAAACAAGGGAATTGCGCTCAAAGACATTAATGACAATGCGGGAAGATTCTCCAACATGCTTATTACTTGCAATTTGTTGAGGAAATGAAGGAAAGAAGAATCTCTAGCAAGAGTCATTGCAATAATCGCGCAATACGCTAAAGGAGTGATGTTCAGTTGGGCACCATACCTCTTGAACCAATTTTTGGTGAATTGTAGAGATGCGTAGGAAAATGGAACTTAGTTCCATTACTCTTGGCTCATCATTATTATATCCTTGGAAGGATGGCATGAGCAAAATTTTTCATCCTTCTTGGATAGGAAAGGAAAGTGTTGTGTTTCTAGATATGAGTCCCTCTAGCAGGCCAAGGACAATAAAAATCAATAGGAAAATAACATAGTATTTGTGATGTTGCTGGAAGAAATACAACAACGCACAACCAATGTATGATGCACTCATGTGGAGGTAGTATAAGAAACTGAAGGGATAGCCAGGTTCAAGGCATCCATGCATCACATGTGGATCCAGGCCACAAGGGATCCAAATAAGTCATGGATGGAGATGCAATATTGCATCAGCAATGAAGAAATCAATTGGGTAATTAGAGATTGGACATCGTAGTGGAAGATGCTAGTAGTTAAACTAGCAACAAAAGTAGCCACGACACAGTACACCAAGCCCAAGGAAATTACTAAAGCAAGTTCCTCAAAAAAAAAAAACAGTCCAGTTGATAACACTAGAAAGGCTGCAATGCGGAATTAACCGTCAGGAAGCAGCATGATACCTAAAAGACCAAGGAGGAAAACAAAAGTGACAAGGAAATACATCTATAAATATACCATAAAGGGGGATACATCACAGGCTAGTGAAGAAATGTTACAGGTTACAGCAAGTGGGGTGCAACCCTCACAAAAAAAAAGGAAGCTAGTGCAGGTAAAAGAGGCATGCAAAAAGAGGAAGTATATAATGGAAGACCCAGTCATCACCCTGATAGAGGATGATGCTGAGTTAGTTGTGGACAAGGTCCAAGACAGGGGGGGAAAGGTGGTATGTATTGTAGAGGAACAAAGAGAAGAGATCATGGAAAATCTCATAGAAGTCCATGAAACTCTACAACAATTACAGAGTCAAGTAGTACCACAAGTCACAGTGCAGTGACAAGAAAACACATAATGACCCTGTTGGCCCTTGACCAAGTTTTGGGAGATCCTTGGTCAATTTGACCCATTTTTGGACTTTGACGGCTTGTCAAAGGCGGAGCGCAAGACGAAGTAGATATCGTAGGATCTCAACCCCTTTTTGGGTCCTTTTTGGGATTTGGGATTATGTAACGGGTATGGGGATCTCAGCCCATGGGTTTACCCATGTTTAGGCCTATCTTGTAAAATATAAATAGATATCTAGGTAATGTAAGGAAATGCATATATATATATATATATGTGTGTGTGTGTGTGTGTGTGTGTGTGTGTGTGTGATTTTGGCTAAGTGTTAAGTATGGATTGTAGATTCTTTGTACATATTGCGTAAGACTTGCAGAGCTAGATGCAAGTAATTGTAAGAAGGTTTGGTGTTGTACCCTAACTCGAAGAAGGAGGATCTGGTGGAGTGCGTGTAGATCTCCTATCTTCTGCGGAGTAGGATTTTGATGTTATGTGCATGTAAGAAGCTTGACTGAAGATAATAAATAAAAGAGTTGGTGGACATAGCCCCAGGGTGGGGGTGAACCACGTACATGTTGTGCTGCTATTCTTTGTGCGATGTGTTGATGTGTTTGTTTATTTACTTTCTAAGTGCTTTGATATAGATGGATAGTTCATTTTATTCTTTGTGCTAACGATGTATATGGGTTTTAGATCTGACCTATGTGAATGTTCTTAGTGCTTGAAACTTTTATATCTAATATACCTCTCTATGATAAGTGCTTAAATACATCAATATGAATGAATGATGCGATGCTCTGTTTTATTTGCGGAGTAGATAGTGGTCAAATATTGATTAACTATTGGTGCTAAGTGCTATGTTAAGTATTACAATCACATATCTGTGTCCCATCTAAGGTTGCAGATACCTGAGTCTTGCAACCACCCCTACCTCTACCTCAAGTGAGACCTCATCTGCTTTGCAGGTGTTACCGAAAGGGCCGATAGTTAGGGTTTTGTTGGTGTGTTGTTGTAGCGTTGAACCCTGGGTCTTCCCTTGTGCCAATAGACCCCTTGCGTAGAAAGAAGGAGAGGATCCAGTTCAGTTGGTAGTTTAAGGCAGGGACACATTCACAGTCACTCACCAAATGATCATAATGGATCAAGAGACTGCATAGAAACTCATGGGGGGAAATGAGAAAATTGAAGTAGTCATAGCGCAGATACCCAACAAGGCATTATATGGACTCTGGGCCAGTATAACGCAAGAAGTGAAATCTAGAGCTCGAATGGATGCGACTAACTTGGAGGTGGGCAGGGGAGTCACTGAAATGTTACAAATCACATGCAACCAATTGACCTTGGAGAAAGAAGAGGAGAAAGAACGCGTGAATCAGACATAGCATGGACTAACAATGGTATACAACCACATCCCATATAGTGCACAAGCACCAGAGAGGAGCGTAGAAGAAAAGACAAAAAATATTTCATAAATGATTGAGGGATATAGGCAGGAAATTGAGGAGCTAAAAGAAAATATTAATCCCATGACTCCTCCTAAGGTTCGAGAACAGAGGGAACAATAATCCACACTCCAGATAGCGGAGATGGTGAAAGAAGAGAGGGAATTCATAGAGGTTTTCGATAGAACTTTGCATATTTGGACTATTTTAGAAGAGGATGAAAAGGTATAACAGTTGGACCAAGAAGAGGAGGAAATCAACACGACCATACATGAGTTAAAGTAGTGGCATAAAACAATGTGTATTAGAGAGCGCTTGAAGGGAATCTAGGAAATGAAGACTCTGCAAACAGATTTAAATACAACGTAGATGAATAAGAAAGAAAGACAAGCCCAATTGGAACCCCTCCAGGAACAATAAACACAGATAATTGTGCAGCTGGAGGAAGAGAAGACGAGCATGGCACATGCACATTCCAAAAGCTCAACATTACTACAAGAAGAGATAATGACGCAGATAGTCGAGGCGCTAATTGACAAAGATGCGCAGATGAGGGAAAAAGGAAAGGAACTCATAGATAAAGTCCACAGTTTAGAGAAGGTTGTACATGGAGCACACACTACCTAAGTGGATCGGGACGAGCCGCATGTTAGTGTTGGGGGCATGTTGGGCCTAGGATTGTTTTGATAAGGAAGTCTATTTTGGGTGTAGACCTATTTTTGGAGAAGGATCTGTTTTGGAGAAGACCTATTTTTTGGAAGGAAGACCTAATTTTGGATCGTGCACAAAAGGTGGCAAGAAAGCAACATGCAGAAAAAGAAGGAAAAACAATGTGCAGGAGGAAAATCAATGTGGAGCGCAAGAAGGAAAGACTAACCATGATAGGGTTAGGGTTTTTCACAAGATTGTAATGACTATAAGCCGATAAAATAGTATAAATAAGGACCTAGGAGGGCTAGGAAGGGGATGATAAGTGTGAATATATCATAACAGAGAGAGTTGATCACTATGATTTTGTGGGTTGTTGATTGTAATAAGTCTTGTAGAAGAGTCGATTAAGGTAGTCTATGAGGGTTAGGTCACAGGATGAGGAGCCTAGTGTGATATAGTCTATCTCATAGAGGTTCTTACCCTCAATCTTGATTGTATTACTGAATATGTAATGGTGCAATGCAAGAATTTGCAGCGGAAGAAATAAAAGAGTAGAGAAGCCATATATTTGTGGATGTAGCCCCAGGAAGGGGTGAACCAAGGTAAACCTTGTTTTTTGTTTGATTGTTAATGAATGATTTACTTTTTGTTGATCATTATCTTAAGAATTAATAGTTAAAGTAACTATAACCACATCCATGCATATGTTAAAAGATGAATAAACCATAGAAGTAATTGAATGATTAACAAGGATAATGCATAAGGAAAAAATAACATAATCACAGATCCCTACTCATTCCTAGACTACAAACACCTGAGTATTGCAGTCACCCATAAAAGCTATCTTGGGTGAGACTGCGTTGTGTATCTTGTGTGCAACGTTGCCTTTTGGTTTACCAGGAGGGCCGATATTTTTTAAGGGATTTGTTGGAAACCTATTGAGATCTGAACTTGGGTCAACCCAAGAATAAAAGAAGAAATAAGAACCAAAATATAGTGACCTTGATCCACTCAAAATTGAATAAGGGGATCATAGGTACACCTTGCATAGTGTTCGATGGTGAAATTTTCATAAAGTTTTATGTTATTTTATGTTTAGTGTTGACATAATCATACTTACAATTCATTATTTAACACAACATACACAAAGTTCAAGCACAATTAATAACATTCAAGAACAATCAAGCACATATGATTGAGAATCTACAAGCAATTATACCACATCAACACTGGACACATCAATCTCATAATGAAGGTCTCAAAGCATCATCAAATTTGAAGATCAAATCAATTTTTGAATCAACAATAATCGTAACTTACAAATAGTCCTTTTGTAAGTTTACTTTTATCTTTGAAATCAAATTGAATTGTATTTACTGGGAGCATTCTCGATTGAACCCAACACCATCTATTTTTTGAGTCCAAATTCCAATTGTCGTCTCTATCAATAAATTATTGTAAAATCACAAGTTTGGGTGCATTTTCGGTAGTAACCAACATCCTCAAACTTCGTGGAATCAACTTCAAGTGAGTGACTTCAAGAGTTCAAGCAAGCGTACAAGTATAAGCAAGTGAGTTCCTGGAAAAAAAAATCGAATGAGCGTGACAAGTTCAAATAAGTGAATTTAAGAAAGAAAATTTCAATCAAGAAAGTTCAAGCGAGCGTGACAATGATGGACAAAATCATGGATATGGTTTCCTTATTGGAAAATTTGTTAGAAACAACTCAAAACAATTAGTTCATACTGACTAGTGAAACATTGGAAAATGTTATCATATGTTTGCGAGTCATGCAAACAAGGATTCATATGTTGCAATCTCAATCACAACTACTGAATGATGAGTTGATAGATCTCAAAAACCAACAATCGATGCAAGAACAACACACTGATACAACTTCAAAATAAGTTTCAAATGAAAATGAATTTATTCATGAACCTACATTTCAAGATTGTTCTTTTGAGTTTAGTGAAGAAAACCTTTCAATGATGCAACAACATGCAGTAAATCAATTTTCACAGATGTCAAAGAAACATATTGAGAATACTCTTTCCAAGACCATCATCATACCTTGGGAAGAAATCTACTACAACAAGAATAGAACATGACTTTGATATGACACAAAAGTTACCTTTCATATTCCTGATTATTCCAAACCAATCAAGTTACAAAGTGTTGGATTCCTTCAAGAAGTTTCAACTTCACTTGTTTCCATTCAACATCATAATGCAAAGTGCCAACATTGCAATCGAGTTGGTCACATGGAGAATCAATGTTTTGATCTCCATCCTTGGAAGCATTGTGGCAAGCATAACCATTCTTCAGGCAAATGTCCAACACTGAAGAAACCTGCAATATTGAAGATTCACTATGAATGGATCGATCCTTGGAAGTGGTCATCAACAACCAAGTGATTATGTCAGTCTTACCATAGAATTTAATATCGAGTAAAGACCAATCTTGCAGCACATAACATTTTTATACCTCACATAAGTGGTCCCCTTATGGAGTAGCTTTTAAGCATGGACCTCACAGGATGAGATAACATGTGGTTTTTTCCACATGCCCACTTTGTGTTGTACACAAATGGAACAAGTATGTACTCTCTTGATCCCGGAGGGGGGGAGAGTACAATGATGTAACTCTTCTGCACCTTAAGGGGGGGATTTCAAAAATCAAGTGAAGAAGGTTCAAGAAACCACTTGAAGTCTCTCCTTTCATCTAACAAAGGGGGTATTTGATGATAGAATTGAAGATGGTTTTCAGACCGAAAGTTTCGACAACAAATATGCTAGATGGGAATCAAATTTTCCAAAAGGGAAACTGTAGTCTGTAGATGGAATAATTTGGAAGAATTATGATTCAATGACTTGAAATTGAATCATACACATGATTGGGATGTTGTTTTAGGTGTCAAAATTTGTTAATGGTCATCCAAAAACCATCAGATACATGGTATCAATTGGTCATTGGTTATCCTAAACTACAGATTCAGACATCACTTCAATGATACACTGATAGTAGAGTGGTGATAATACATGTTCACGAATTAGCAGAAGACATTAGATTCTTCTAGCTCAAATACTTGGAAAAAATCATCGAATTGTCAAGCAATCAGGGAATGTTCATATATTGCAGTTGTTCACTTCCATATCTCAGCTCTCTTCTAGTTCATTTTAAATGAACCATTTAACATCTAGATTGACGTTTTTTCAAGTATTTCTTCATTGAGGCTCATCTTAGAAGTTTCATTATGAAGAATTCAAAATGATACCAGTTTATGCTTCATTGTTGGTATTATTGATCAGACTTGTGATTAAGAGGGGGAATGTTATCCTACAAATTACCTTACGAATCACTAAGTCTAATTGTCACCTATATTTGTATTATTCATTTAGGATATTAGTAATATATCCTTGAGTGATGGATAATGAGTTAGTTAATATTTCCTAGCCTAATCATCATGCATGATTTTAGGATCTAGATAAAATTTATCTATGAGGTGGCATCACCCATTGTACTATAAATATGTAACATTGGTGTGAATACAAAGGAGTTGGATAGTGATCATTTTTCGTCATATTGTTGTTCTTGTGTATATTTTATCAAAATCGATGCAGAGCCTAATATCTCCATTCTTATTCCTCACTTGCACTAAGTTGGAGATCCATTGTGTGTCTTATTGGGAATGTTATTTTGGAAGCTAACAACTTATTCAATTCCTATTTGACCTCGGGTTCAAGGATGGGGTACACTTTTCTCATCTTTTGTTGGAATGTCTTAGTTTGAGGATTCATGGGAATGATGTGTTGTATGATATTTGTATCATACGTATTGAGGTCCTCATAAGTATAGGTGAATATGTCTTTATATTCCTTGAACAATTTGATGTAGGACTGCCTTTCTTCCAAGGAGAAATTTTTTCCCAGATTAACGTTTTGAGGCATCGTATTCATCCCCAAGTTCACTACTTCAAACTGCATGTATGAACTATTGGTCTTGTAGTTGGTAACCTTTTTGAACTTATCTTGGAGATCATAGATTTTCTCTAGTTTGACCACATTCATGGGGATGTTGTTTTCCGAACCTGAGGTGTCATTTTCTTCAGCTCGGTCGGTAATATCTGATTCACCTGCAGGTCATTCTAACCTTCATATATGATAGAGTATTTTAAGGTATATTTGAGTGTAAGAACTTTATGAGTTGGTCATCATTAAATACTCTCCATTAACGATATTGTCGGGAATTGAAGTCCTGTACAAAATTTCAATAGAGAATGAGTCAAGCATCAATCCATCTGAGGGTATTAATCTGGATGCTACATTAGCTAGCAAGTCAGCATCATAGTTTAGTGAATGAGGAACAAAAATAATATTGAATGCAAAAAAATATTTGATTATCTCCCAAACCTCTAACTGATAATTTTTTAAGTGAATCGAAAGAAAATGGATGGCGTTTCTTACCTGTCTTACGATGATTTTGGAATCACCAAATATCTCAATTTTTTCTGCTTTCAAATCTACTGACTTCCTTAGTCCTTGCAATAAAGCTTTGTATTCAACAATATTGTTGGTGAAAGGAAACTCTAGTCTTCATGTGATTAACATATTTCTTCATCTTGGGTCTTTTAGTATGCAACCAACACCTGCACCTTCTAAAGACTTGGATCCATTGAAAAATAATGTCCACATATTGGGATCCCCTTTCTTTATTTCAACTGTTGGTTTTAAGTTTTCATATTTTTTTTGTTTTGGTAGGGTTAGCAGAGTTAGTATGATTTTATAATCTATCCTTAGAAACTATGTTAGGTTGTACATTAGAGGGACCATTAATATTATTCTCTATGTTACAATTAGTTTCAACAATATGGGTGTAGTGAAGGATTCCAGACTGTGTATCCATCTGAGGGCATTAATATGGATGCTACATTAGCTAGAAAGTCAACATCATAGTTCAGTGAATGAGGAACAAAACTAATATTTAATGCAACAAAATATTTGATTATCTCCCAAAACTCTAACTGATAATTTTTTAAGTGAATTGAAAGAAAATGGATGGTGTTTCTTACCTGTCTTACGAAGATTTTGGAATCACCAAATACCTCGATTTTTTCTTCTTTCAAATCTATTAGCTTCCTTAGTCCTTGCAATAAAGCTTCATATTCAACAATATTGTTGGTGCAAGGAAACTCTATTCTGCATGCGATTAACATATTTCTTCATCTTGGATCTTTTAGTATGCAACCAACACCTGCACCTTCTAAAGACTTGGATCCATCGAAAAATAATTTCCACATATCGGGATCCCCTTTATTTATTTCAACTGTTGGTTTTAATTTTTCAGATTTTATTTATTTATTAGGGTTAGCATAGTTAGTATGCTTTTCTAATCTGTCCTTAGAAACTATTTTAGGTTGTACATCAGAGGGACCATTAATATTATTCTCTATGTTATATTCAGTTTCAATAATCTGGGTGTAGTGAAGGATTCTAGACTATGTATTAGATTCTGCAAGAGGTGATACTTCAATAGTGTCATTCCCAAAGAAAGTCTCATATGAGTAATTCCCAAGGATTGAGTTATTAAACATTATTGTTTCATTGGGGTTGTTCAAGTCTGTGACCACATGTGTCATGTGTATTTCCCTATCAATCTTTATTTGGTTCATCTTACCATTGTAGGGGAGCCAGAGATGTGACCAATCTGTGACAAAGCAACCATTCAACATGGCCGACCAATCACGAATTGAAATCATACCATAGTTATCAGGTATGTCTACCACAATGATGTTAATGGTCTAATGAACTTTTGGGTTGGAAGACATCCTAATCAAAAAATTCTTTAGTTCCCCGATGAATTTTACTCTAGTCCTATCTCACTGGATAATCAAAATGTCGGATGGTTCATTTTTGACATTAATATTTCTGGAGACCTTAAGGGGCATGATGTTATATAAATCCCATGAGTCTACCATATCGTTATGGACATTTCTGTTAAAAATTTCAAGGGTGATAAGGAAAGGAGGGGTGTTATATCTGGATCGTTGGTCATCAAATTGGTCTTGGTTGTTCCTCTCTTAGTTCCATAATTTTTTTCTCTTGAGTTTGTGGAAGTTTTCCCCTGTAAATTCCTGACAAGCGTTTCTTGGATTTGTGGGATTTTCATGAGTTCAAACAGGGAAATGTTTGCCTTAGTCTTTTTCAGGTCTTCTAGGAATTCATATTCCAACCTAACTGGGGGTGTGGATGTGATATTGGGATTGTATGTTTGATCATTAGTTTTATGGTTCAGAGGTGTGCTTCTTAGAGGATTAGGGGAATTATTTGATGTATAAGATGATGGCTTGGTAGTGGAAATGGTAGGAGTGGTGGGAATAGTAGTATTGGGGATGCCATTATAATCCTTCTTTCTAGCACTCCTGGTAGTAACAGTGTTTTGTGACACATGAACTTCTTTTATTTCTTCTTCATATCCACCAAAGGAAATGTCCCAAAATGAATTCAGTTGATGTTCTTCAGGTTCTTGGGTTCTTGAGATTGTTTCTGTTGTTCCTGGACCTCTTTTCCTTCATTGTTAACCTCAGTCAAATTTTCAGTCTCACAAGTTTGCAAAGCTTGGAAAATTTCCTCCATATTAATACTATCCAGCCGAGGAGTATTAGTTTTATTCATAGGAGGGGAGTTTTTATATTTCTTAGGAGGGAACCTAAATAATTTATTTTGGTTGGAAGATCCTTCTCCACTACTTTTTTTTAGATTTATTAGATCGTTGGATAATTTTTTGATAATTCTCTGAAGCACTTCCATATCCATAGGATCATTCTGTTTCTTTTCCTCCAAATTTTTAGATGAGATTGATTTAGTTTTTTCCTTATCCTTGGAAGATTCAGACCTAGATTTTTCCTTTAAACTTAGCAGGTTTTTTTCAAACTTAAGGGCTTCTTGGAAGCCTTCCTCCAAGGTACGTTTCTCGGCATTTTTCACATGCATGGCCATGGATATGGGTAAAATGGATGTATATAATTAAATGGTAACGTCTTCCGTATGTTTAGAGGAATGAGGTATTTGTTTGATTTGCGTAAGATAACATCCATTTTGACTCTCGAAAGTTCTAAAACACAAGTGGAAGGTGTTTTATTTCCCCAAACATTCCCGAGAAAAATGTTTTTCAAAGTCGCCTAATTTGTAATGGAGGATTATTCAAGGGAGAAGTACCATGTGGTCACTTTATCTTTAAAAGAGAGGGGAAAAATCTGACATACGACATATTCATGCCGAATGCCCCGATGCCTAACAATGAGAAGGAACTTCTTAATGCAATTTTCAGCTGAGTCCTTTCGTTCTGGGTCAAATTTAGGTAAAAATTTCCGAGGATGCTTGGGCATGTTATGACAAATTTTGGGTACAACAATTGCACTAGGGGTTAACCAGGGATCATAGGGAGGTTTATTTTGGTTTAGGTTGGCTCCAACCATGTTTTGGGGTTGAAACATGAAGATATGATACATGTTATTATCAGGTTGACTTCCTGGTCAGTCACCTTCTTCAAAACTTTCTTCAGACTCGTTTCTTGGAGTGAGAGGTGGTGATTCAGGGGGGGAAGGTGGTATTCCTCTAGCTCCACTAACTAACCAATATGATTCCTACCTAAAGTCTGAAGCCTCAGGGATGTCAGATAAATCTCCTGGAATGTGATATTCTGGGGTTCCGAATGAAGGTTTATCTTGATAGGAGTTTGAATTAGATAAGAAGGGATCCTTATTTCAAATATTTTCTTGATTCTTAGGTAATGTATAGTCTAGGGGAAGTAGTTTGGTCTGCTTGCTCAATTTCCTAGTGAGAGCATGATTGGTATGCTTAGTGGAGTGTCTTACTATGGATTCAATTTCTGAAATGGTCAATATAGAGGGTTGTGGAGAAGCTAAGGATGACCCAATATGGGAGGAGGCACGGTGAGTGCTAAATTGAGATGGTCTGTTCACAGTGTAACCCAGTATAAGGGGAGTTTTCTCAAAGTGAATTCAAAGATATTCAATGGATGAGGGATTATTCAATTGCAAAACAAAATGGGAAGGGTTAGAGATATTCTATGCAACCATTCAATTCTATGGACCTCCTTCTAGCACCATTTATATTAACAGGTCGAAATGGCTTGTTCAATCAGATGAGGGAAAACGCCCTTTGGTAGGTCCTAATTAGACCCACTCTCATTTGGGATAGTGCTTCCAAACATATTTTGTCTCAGTTACCATTCTAACTAATAAACTAACTAATATGAATATGAGAACTAAAGGTTCTCTGATGAATTAAAAATAATAATCCTAACTGACGATCTCTAACACTAAGATGAATAAATTAACGATCTAAGATGCAGGGTCTAATCTATTCTAATCTAACCTATCCTGATCAAGAGAAGTCTAAGAAATAAGTATAATAGAAGATGGTATTACTTGTAAAAAAAAATCATATAACAAGAAATATTAACAGTTGACGAAGTGATCAATTAAAATAAATAAGATCGATTAGTAAACCAAATCACCAAGTTGATGTACTCATAAAATAAAGATAATAACAATTGTAAATGAAAGAATATTAACCTAGAAGAAATTCATAGATCACATTCAGAAATTGCAAAAACATATATGCATAAAATTGAATAATCATAGTCATACACATAAATTCCATCATCTCTGTAAATGTCTCCTATTCTTTCATTCATTCAACAGTAATAGTGCCAGTCATCTTACAAAAAGAACAAAATCCCTTTTTCTTTTACATTCATCCCCTTTATATAATCCCCATGGGGTTAATTAATATTCCTTATCTTTCGAACAATCAAGATCCTGAAGGGACGCTTCAGTTTACTTTCTCGATTGAGATATTGACATGATTATAGTGAAATGATTGTTCTACAAAATTTTGGTTACAATGTGGTTCTCAAGAGTGCTCTGACGGTTGTGATTTTGTGTCTATGAACGACTTCCAAGTTTTGAAGTATTTGAGTATGGACTCCACTCGATGCAGTTGCGTTATTTCTAGGTCCGCTTCACTTTTTCACATGGGGATGATTACATTTGTCCTTAATCTTTGTTCAAAACGTTGCACAAAATATTCTGTCAAGGTAATTATTTTGGATGGCTAGATTAATCTTGTTTCTATAACCTCCACATTGATTTCACTGATTTATTCGATGGATTTATGGTTGAGGTTTCGTTTGTCATCCACTTATTTGACCATCATTTGAGTTAATGGATCTTTGTCAATATCTTTCATGGGGTTCATTCTGAATAGTGAGAGTAGGTTGTCGTTTTATCTCCATACTTTTGTGCTTGATGTAGTGATATTCTCCTAAGTCTTTAAGACATCTGCAATTGTTTTCATTCCTTCATCTAGGCGTTGGTGATCTTGGATCCTTTGTTCATCTGAGTACATCGGTAGGGTCTCTGGGATCGATGATCCTTGCAGTGAGTCATGCCACTTTATGATTTTTCTGCGAACTTCCATGGCTTCCTGGTATTTCTCATGCATCGTGTTAGCACTTTGTAAATTGCTTGGAAAAGGAAGAAAATCACAAAGGTAAACAAAAAACCACTTTAGAACTAAAACTAGCCCTTTCATTTCAAAGAGTGATCTCTCTTGTCACTTAATCTCTGAAAGATAAAAATTTTCCTTAAAGATCAATGGTTAGGTGTTCAATAAAAAAATAGATTTATAAAGTTGCTGGTAGGAAGGAGGATGAATCCATTGGGAAATGGATTCAACTTTGAAGAAAATGGAACTATCAGTGACTGGTTTGTAGAACTATCAAAGAAGATGATCTGAAAATGAAAAAGGCTTGTGTGTACAAATTTGCAAGTGAAATATTTATGTAACTTAGGCAATTGGATCAAGTTTGCAAGAACATAAACTTAACGAGTTTTTACTTAATATGAGCAGCATAAAAAATCATAAGCAACCATAAAAACAAAAGAACATAACACATAAAAAGATAAAGGAATTCACCCCTCTCTTGGGCTACATCTCCTGATCCAGCTTCCAATGGATCATTTTCATTAATGCTCAAAGTGTCAAAATCAATGCTTTACAATTCTTAGAATGAAAAATAGATGGCTCGAGTGGCTCCAGAATGTCCAAAAACCCCTAGTTGGGCTCTTCTTGCACCTGGTTTAGCCAAAAACTAAGAAAAATACAACTCTGGATGTTTTTCCCCAACAGCTTGTTGTACCTGCTCATCAAAATGCACCTGTGTGTGACTAAATTGGCTCTCGAGCGTTTCCCGTGCCAAAAACCTAACACACATGCCATTCCGGATCGTCGGTGCAATTGTCGCATGGTTAGATGGATAGGCGCCTAAAAGGGTGGAGGACGTAGTTGCGTGGTCCCACATGTGGTCGGGCGCCGACCTACATTTTCGCACCCAACTGGCTATCCATTAGAGCCTTCGTGCATATGGTCATGTGGAAGGTTTCAAGAATGTGACCAGGGTTGGGGCTAAGCCCCGACCCTTTTCCGCCTGAACCATAGTTTAACTCAAATTTAAATGTTAGTTTTAATCATATAGGTTAAGAAACAACCACGAGCGGGTTGGTAGCCCAGCCTTTGCAAATATTTTCTGTCGTTGGAGGTCCCGAGTTCGACCCTCGTGGACTCCAACAAATTTTTGAACCATAAACCAATTATGGGGTGCCACGTGTCAGTTGTGGATGGGTCCACCTCAACACTTTCCAACTCACCTACCATGTCAGCCACTTGCCATGTCATCACCTCACATGTCACCTACCATGCCAACAGTATAGTCCCACTTCCACGTTAGCAGTATGGTCTACATAGTCAAACTGTATGGACTGCATAATCAACATTTTTTTTGCATGTTTGGCAAAGTGGACATAATGTGTTATCTTTGTCATATGATGTTTGTTTGAGCCCGTTCAATTTTCATTGGGATTGTGAGGACTAGATCTACGCAATGAATCTGTTTTCGAGCAATTCTTAGCACTTTTATTTTTGAGCATATTTTGATCCCCTGGATCACTCCTCCGCATTGAGAAGATTTTGGACCTCCAAAAGAATACTTTTAGTCTATTTGAATATGAGGGTACAATTCCCTCACCTTTCCAACGTCAATCCATTTATCTTTGCTTGTATTTGTGCCTTTAATACCAACATGAAGGTATTCCACATTCCCTCGTTTTGAAGTTCTCATCCTTCTGTCAAGGATTGTATCCTCATGCAATTCTGAAAGATATTTTGGAGAGAAGTCATCTATGGAAGGACTATGAACATATTCTTCTTGATCATCAATCAAAGGAGGCTCATACAATCTCAAATTATCAACATTAACAACTGCATACATTTGCATATAAGGAGGCAAATCCAAATGAAAGGCATTGTTACCAATCTTTTCAAGAATCTCGAAAGTCACATATCTAATTTGTTTCAGTTTCTTACTTTCTCCTTTAAGCCTCTCTTTTCTAATGTAAAGCCAAACTTCATCTCCAAATTGGAAACTGTGATCAACATGATGCTTATCATGTCTTGTCTTGTACTTGGCTTGGCTGTTTTCCAACTGTTCTTGTACCATTTGATGCACCAATTGAATTTGTTCAATGAAATTCTTTGCTCTATCAATGCCATAATGACCATCAATAGCAATATCATTCCCAAATATAAAATCTAAAGGATATTTTGGAAATTAACCAAAACATGCCTCAAATGGATATTTTTGAGTCGAAGAGTGCTTAGTCAAGTTATAAGCATGTTGAATGTAGTGTAGGTGCTCATCCCAAAGTTTAGGATGTTTTCTGCAATAACCATGAAGAAGATGTAATACTGTTCTATTCACCACTTATGTTTGACCATCAGTTTGTGGATGAAATGTTGTGCTATTTTTTAGCTTGGTGTCCATGAGTGCCCATAATCTTGACCAAAATTTCCCAATAAATCGAGAATCTCGATCAGAAATAATGGATTTGGGAAACCCAAAATGTACCCAAACATGCTGAAAGAATATTTGTGTCATTTGTTCAGCTGTAACCTGCTTCTTACAAGGCATCAAAATACACATTTTTCTGAAATGGTCAACCACAACATAAAGATAATCATGTTTTTTTTTAGACATAGGTAACCCTCCTACAAAGTCCATGGAAATGATTTCCCAAGGATGAGAAGGAACCGGAAGTGGAGTATACAAACCCAACTTTCTATTTCTAGGCTTACTTGTAGCACATAAAGAACATCCTCTTACATATCTTGAAACACTTTCATTCATTTTAGGCCAATAGAAATACCTTTGCAAATTAGCCATTATCTTGCCAACACCAAAGTGGCCAACAATAAGAGAAGAATGTGCTTCCCTTATGATGTTGACTATTTCACCCTATGGAATACATAGCTTTCCAAGATGATACAAAAGCTTATCATGCACATGGTAATCCAATTCCTCAACTTGGTTAGAATGACACAAAGTTGCATAAAACTCTTTAAAATCAGCATCTAAAACATATTGTTCAACATAGCTCTCATGCATGGTAGAATTATGCTTAAGAATAACTGAAGCACTAACAACAGGCCTAGAAATCACATCAGAAAATTTGTTATAAATGCATTTCTTATACCTGATAACCAAGTGGAATTTTTGTAGAAAACACATCCATCTGAAGTGCCTTGCTTGTTGTATCTTTGTTTGTGATTGTAAATATTGCAATGGTTGATGATCTGTGTGAATGATAGTTTATTTTCCCAATAAATAATGTTTCCATTTTTTCACACTTTGCACCAATGCATACAACTCCTTATCATATGTAGGACAATTAATCACAACACCATTAAAAGTTTCAGAATGAAAACAAATGGGCTTACCATGTTGCAACAAGACTGCTCCCATTGCATAATTACTTGCATATGTTTGGATCTCAAATGCCTATCTCAAATTAAGAAGTGCAAGAAATGGATTTGAAGTAATCTTCTCCTTCAATGCATCAAAAGCTTTTTGTTTCTTTCCTCCCCATTGGAAAACTTTCTTGATGCTTGTCACTACATGTAATGGAGCTGCAATTGAAGAGAAGTTAGCAATAAACTTTCTCCAATATTAGGATGCTCTCAAAAAGATTCTTACCTCTATCACATTGTTGGGCTTGGGCCAATCCAAAATGACTTTGACCTTGGAAGGATCAATTTTCAGTTCTCCTCCTCCAACATATGTCCCAAGTAAATAAGTGAGGTCCTTCCAAACTCACATTTAGACATCTTCATAAACAAATTGTCTTTCTTCAAGATATCTAAAACTTGCTTTACATGCATAACATGCTCTTCACGAGATTTTCTAAATATCAAGATGTCATCCAAGTAGACAATCACACAATCATCAAGAAAATGCCTTAAAACATCATTCATAACTCTCATGAATGTAGTAGGAGCATTACAAAGCCCAAATGGCATAGCCATCCATTCAAACAAACCTTGCTTTGTTTTGAAAGATGTCTTCCATGTGTCTCATTCAACAATCCTAATATGATGATATCCACTTCTCAAATCCAGCTTAGTAAAATACTTAGCATCTTTCAATTGATCAAGCAAATCATCAATTCTAGGAAGATGATAACGATTATTTACAGTAATCTTGTTCAAGGCTCTAAAATATACACACATGCGCCATGTACCATCTTTCTTTGGTACTAAAACAATTGGTGACCCAAATGACAATGTGATTGGCATAATAACCTCTTTGTCAAGAAACTCTTGGATTTTTTTTTTTAATGTCATCATTCTCCATCACTGACATCTTGTACATACCAATGTTTGGAAGAAGACAATCTTGTTGCAATTGTATCTCATGTTGGATACCCCTTTTAGGAGGAAATCATTTTGGTTCCTGAAACATCTCCTCATATTGGCTAACAACCTCATATAAATCAGATTTCAACTTTGCATCACAACCTTGGAAAGATTCTTTTTCAACATTTTCTTTGGGTTTGATCAACAAGAGGACAAAGTTCTTACTAGTATTGACTAATCTCTTCATTTGTCTAGCATTTACAAGTGACAAATTCATCTTCTTTGTAGGTTCTCTAACAATGTACTCAACTCCATTTATATATATATATATATATATATATATATATATATTCTCATGACGATGAAAGATGACTCTCCTATCATATAAATATGGCCTTCCCAACACAATACCACAAATATCCAATGGAATAACATTAAGCTCTACCTCATCTATAAAGTTTGCAGTGATGGCAAATCTAAGTTTACATCTTCTTGTCACATGCAATTTGACATTGTCACATATCCATCCTAGAGGATATGGTTTAGGATGTGGAGTAGTTTCCAAATGCAATTTTTTAACAGTGTCTTCAGATATGAGGTTTGCTTGAGAGCCAGTATAAAAAAGAGTATCTATCTTGGTATGCTTTGAAATAACCCTTATGTGAAAAATCTTTATTCTTTGTTTTTCATGTTGAGTTTCATTGAGGCTACTATTTGAAGAACTAGTACTTGCAATATAATCCTTACCTTAAAAACCCATGGCTGCAATTTTTGTTTCATCTCCCAAATCAGAACCTAAATTGTTATCCTATGGCTTATCTTACCAATCACTAAGTCTAATTGTCACCTCTATTTGTATTATTCATTTAGGATATTAGTAATATATCCTCAAGTGATGACTAATAAGTTAGTTAAGATTTCCTAGCCTAGTCATCATGCATGATTTTAGGATCTAGAGCAAATATCTCTATGAGGTGGCATCACCAATTGTGCTATAAATATGTACCATTGGTATGAATACAAAAGAGTTGGCTAGTGAGCCTTTTCCATCATCTTGTTGTTATTATGCATATTTTATCAATTGGTATCAGATTTCTTACGGTCTTAAGGGCCTAGTAGTCTTGAGATTCATGGTATTTTTCCATGAAAGATCTTGTTGTTAAAATGTGGAGATGAGCATGAACAACCAAGCAAAAGAGAAGAAAAATAAGAGTAGTGGGTTTCCACAAGATACCTCATCGAGGCAAGTAAGATCTGCAATTTCTTTACTTTATTTTATTTTTAGATCTATTTGTTGAAGTTTGGTTATGGTCATTTTCACACACCGTAGTTAAACACTTCCATTTCTTTGCAGTCCCATATGTGTGTCACTTTCTCTGATCTAATCCATCATTGTTGAAATCATAATTTAATAGATCCATGCCATCATCACAGTCATTCCATGTATCTATATTCAGCTCATTAAAGTTTTCAACCTGCTCATACAAGAAATATTTATTGCAGACTTGAAGGATGTGCCTTTTCCATTGCCTTGTGATCCTTTTTTCCTTCCGATCCATATCCAAAATACTGACAATCCACTTGATAGTTTCAATGCTTTTTTTCTTTTTTTGTGGCAAATTCATAGGGTTCTCACTGCAAATCCGTGACCTCTTCAGAGCATTTTTTTATGTGAAGTTTACTATGTTTTGTTGGCCAACTAGAATTGTGTTGCTATGAGCTTCACCATTGTTAGTTTCATACACCATTTGTCCCACTCTTTTGCTGTAATTTTGTGACTCTTTGGGATAGCCAATTTACTGTCAAAACGAAGATCACTCTATATGTATTTTATTCTAGCGACTAATTAGGGTTTTGAATATGTAAAGTAGAATTAGATGGGAAATTCACCCAGTGTATTTCCTACATTCTACATGCCATATGCAGAAATGTGGTTCATCATCGAATGTAGATTGTCTATCACCTTTGTTTCTGCCGCAACACACTTCAAGTGAGATAAGAAACAAAAATTAACAGTCCAAGCGAAATAAGAAATAGATTCATCATAGATTGATTTTATTAATGAAGTTTCTGAGATGTCTTTGATCTATTTATTCTTTTGTAAACCCCCGGTGAAATTCAATACAACCATAGGGTTCCAACAAAAATTGGATCTTCAATTCACTCAACAAATCAGATACATAATTCACCCAACAAATAAAAATCTCAAAGACCATGGGGATGAGGATGAAATGGTGGAAAACACTTCCCTCCGTTGTAATAGTCTCTATGTAGTGGAAATTTGATGTGGTCTGTTGTGCCCAATTCAAGAATCGTGGGTGACAAAAAGCTCAATGTTTCAGCGATTCATGCATCTAAGCCCATGTGAAGAAGCCAACTCAAAGAAAGTTGAAAAAAGAATTTCAAAGGAGTTAATCTCCTTCGATCCATGAAACAGGTCGTCTTACCACCACGTGCATGCCAGATGTAAAAGGAAAGAGAAATATTACATGTCCATGATTGCCTCAACATCCCGTGGTATAAATGAATTTATCATGAGTCTCCACGATTTCATAAAAAAATGTTGGTCAAAGAATCTCAACGTGGTAAGTTTTTTTCTTTTGGTCAAAGGATGGTGAAATCCATTCACTAGGATGGTGGGCTAACTAGGGAGTAATATTTCTTTCGGAATTATTTTTCCGACAGTTTTTTCGGTGGTTTGTTTTTAAATTTCTGATTAATCTAGAATTTTGATCGATTTTAGGTCCGTTTTTTATTTAAAAAATGGATTTGGAGGGAAGATTGCTCCCTAGTTAACCTACTCCGTTTTTATGCTATCCTCACATACATTGTGAGGAAGAAAATATGTTGAATACGTGAGAGAAAGTAGTAGGCACATGTTTTTTAAGAAAATCAGTTTTTAATTTTTCAAGTGGATACAAAAGTGGTATAAATAACCTATGTTAAAGTTATATATATATATATATATATATATATATATATATATATATATATATATATATATATATATATATATATATATATATATTAGAAGTATTATTTTAATTTATTATCACTTTATGTAACAAAAGAAGTAATGAGCAGTTATTTTATATTATTGACACTTTATGTGATAGGGGTAATAAGGAGTTACTTTTTGAACTAGAATTTTCCATGTTCTAAAAGATTGATTTACTTTATCTTTACCAAGAACAATTATTGTTTGTAAAGTAAATTACTTGAACATTTTTTTTCATGGTGAAAGGTAAAGTTGTTCAAGTTAAGGTTTGGTATAGGTGGTTAAGAGTCAAATTCAAGTTGGGAGTTTAAGTCAAAGTTGATGATGGAATTGAAGATGAAGGGCTAAAGAGTGATTTGTAACAAACATAATAAAATTGCTTCATTTTTTTGTGATTGTGTCCTAGATCCATCCAAAATTTGAATAAGAGGATCTTAGGTACACCTTGCGTAGTTTGTTGTGGTGAAATTTTTATGGAGGATTATATTGTTTACTGTCTAGTTTTGACATAAACAAACTTACAATTTTAGCATTTAATGCAACACACACAAGCTCAAGAACAATGTTATTCATGCACATACATTCAAGCAAAAGTAATGTAAATCAAGCATCGACAAAGATTACTAAAGCAATGAACAAGTCAATATCGTAATCAAAGGAGAACTAGACTCAAAATCATCAACAACACATTCAAATTTGAAGAGTAATTCAACTTCAGAATCAAGATTTATTGTAACTCGCAAATAGTCCTTTTGTAAGTTGTATTTTTGAAATCAAGTTGAGTTGAATTGAATTTGTCATAAGGTGCATTTTCGGTTGAACCCGACACCCACAACTTGCTTGTGTGTAACATCCCGCTCTTGTGTGCACCTGATGTGACTTATTCTTTGAGGACACATGCGTGCAAGTGATCTGGTTCATTATATGATTGTCTGCTTTGCTTATGGATTATGATGATGATATTGTTGATTATGATGTTATGTTATGCTATTTGTGTATAGATAGGTGCTATTGATTGGTTTCTCCTTAGTGTGCAGGATTCTTGACAGATTGAGGATGTCGATGGCATCGGTGGACCTCCTTGGACTCTAGATCGAGTCAGGGAGTGGACTATATATGGTTTGGGTATTTTTGTTTATGCATATGTGAACTATGATCAAGTATATTATGATTTTGTTTATGGATCTTTGAAATGTTTCGTTGATGGATGCAATTTGACGATTGCTTGCTAATCATACTCAATTTAGGAGTAAAGGGGCCATGCACGAAAATTAGAGATATTAGGGAGAGGTGTGGTAGCAACCCTGCCACAACCTACTATCACTCCCGTCGTGGCTCAAATTGTAGGTTAACAATTACCTAGTTCGAGAGATCCACGATGTCGTGAGGGCAGACTGAGACAGTTGCTCACGAAGATTCCAAGGGGTGTGCAATAAGGCAGGGTCCTTATTATTTAGAGGCCCTTAGTCTCTCACAAGGTCGCCTGATGGAGTAATGACTCCAAGGGTTGGTCATCTATCAAAATCATTCAAAGGCGAGTGACACCCTTGGAGCACGTAATCTGTCTTGAAGGGCATGCCGCATAAATGAAACATGAATGTAGGCGAGTGACACCCTTGGAGCACATAGTGCGTCTTGAAGGGCACGTCGCGATTTTTAACACTGGTGAGTCAATGAACCTAGGTGCCTAGAAACCAATATTTTATTTTGACATGGCCAGCCTTAAAATAAATGTTGTATGAGTAAAGTTTATTAATTATAATTTTTTCCCTTAAAAAATGCTAAGCCTAGTTGAAATTAAAGACTAGGTCTAAATAGGGTATGAGGACTAAAAATTAATTAATCAATTAATAACAGGGGGGATGAAGAAAAAATCAAATTAATAATTTAAAGGAGAAATAATTTATCTAAGAATTAATTACTCTTTATTATGCAAATACATGCTAATTTGGAACTTAGACAAAAAGGGGAAATTAAATGCAAAAAAATGAATGTTTAACATAGAAAGGAATCTAGTCTAGCGAATTTTCCTAAATAAAACTCAACTAAGCTTTAAGAAATGCATCGGTCATTAAAGGAAATTGAGGGAATAAAGGGATAGCAAGGAGCGTTTTTAGGAACGTTGTTAGGTGGGTGAAGGAAATTGAAAATTAATTTAATTAATTAAATGAATTTCTGGTGCAACTAAGGGATTGGGTGACAAGTGTATGGGGGAGAGTATTTCCTAATTATTTTATAATAAAAAGAATTAACGAGCAATTGGCTAGTGGTCACTAAGAAGAACTCTATAAAAGTAATGGGGGAGAAGAGGAAAGGGGGATGACTGGTATGCTTAAGGTTATGTTGTCAGATTTTTCTTGACTGATTTTTCTTGTGGGAGTTGGGATACCCAGCTCAAATAGAGAGTGGTAGCTTGACCTTGCAAGACGAGATAGGAGCTAGATTTCTCTAGTTTGTGTGTGTGGCCCCTTTGTGGCTCGGGGGCTCAGGGGGAAGAAGAGTATCCATAGCATTGGTTGGGAGGTACCGATGAGGTCTCAGCGATTAGCAAGCGGGATCGAGGAAGATATCCAACAGTCGAAGAACATCAACAAGCCATCAACCGATTACGATACACATTTTTAAAAGTTGCAGTTGTAAATTAATTAGAATTTGTACATAGATTTATGTGTTGATGGAATTGTAATGGAAGTTTAATATTGTTGGGCAAGTTTGCTTGAGGGGTTAGCTGGGAATGAAATTTGATGGATTGGTTCTCTGGCTTGTTTATTTTTCCAATTCTCTATGTTGATGAAAGGGGCATGGCTCTTCACCCTCTTGCTTGCTTAGCTTGTAAAACTCAATTTTTATCTCTGTACCTTGGTTTTTTACAACTTGCTTGCTCATCTTGTAAACCTCCATTTCTATCTCTGTGCCTTTTTTTTTATCTCAGTGCTTGGGTGTTTTTCTCTCTACGTTGCATGAAATCTAACTCATCCCTTTTCTTATCTATCATTGCATTTTTACTGTTCTTTACCTTTTTTTTTGGATGTGAACCTCTGCCAAATTTGGGGCAGCTTATCATTGCGTTTATCCTTACCTGGTCACTGTAATTTTTGGCAAGCCTTCTCTCCAAGGCCTAGTGAAATCATACCTTCTCTTACCATAAATTTTCCTCTTTTCACTCATCAAAATTCCCTTACCCAGGGTTACACGAATTACCTTTCTCTCTCCTCGTAATTGAGTAATGTTTTCTTGCCCAACCTTTTCCTTTTCCATTGGGAGGTGCATTTCCCGAACTTATTGGCCCTACCCATCTAAGGTTTACATTGTGTAGTGTTTGCTTGATTACAACCTATTCTCCTATCTGGAAATGGTAGTGTGGATGACCATTCGTTGGGAGATCCAGGCAACCTCTAGTTGATCATTGTTCTTCTTCAATTGGATTTACAAAAATATTTTTTTACCACTACTTCTTTTAGAACTACCCTTCACTGATTGCGAACCTTAAACCAGGGCATTTTTCGCTTTTCCTGCGTTTTCTTGAGGTTTTTCGTTGTCCAGTCTCATAGTGTTGTTGCTCAATGAAGAGTTGTGTTGTGGCTCTTTTCAGATGGCTGAGGGATCTAGAATACAATATGGATTGAGTCGTTGAGATCCTTGTGGATGATGTGATTTCTGGCCTAGAAAATCACCCCTGCGCTTGAGTGTAATCACCCAGCGTTGCCCCTTTTCCCTGCGAATTTTGGTATGCAATTTTCACCCAGCGATTTTGCCGCCACGTGTAGCGAACCCACCTCATTGCTCAACGCATTTTTATCCAATTCCTTTTTGGTTGGAGAACTACCAGGAGAGGGATCACACATAATTCGAGGTAATTAAAAGTTGACAAATGACTTTGTGTTTCCAACGCCTTAATTAAGAATGAATTTTATAAGAAAAACAATGGTTTCTTCTTAATGAGATCCCAGTGTTTTAAGTTATTGCTTTCTTATTTTTGTTTCCATTATTGAGTTTGACATTAAATAAATTTAAGATTGGGTTACCTTGCTATTATTGCATGCGATTAGATGTGTGGTTACCTTGTTGTTATGTAATGTGCTTGAATTCCCATATATTAGACAGTATTCACATTATTTAATTTTAAGACTATGGAATTCAAATTTCAATATTACAATGGTATTCTTATTTTAATTAAAATTGTTCTTTATAAATTACAGTCATACATACTTCAACCCTTTGGTTATTGTATTCCTTCCTTTCATTTTATAATGCTAAGTGGCTTGGGTCAATTCACCTTTATCATATGTTTTAGTTGGGCTTCCACTTGATAACATATTACATATCCAATGCGATGATTGATATGTTGTTGGGCCTTGTACATGATTGTTTAGCATAATAAATTTTAAAGTTGGACCTTAACGTATGATGTTAAGGTATGATCTGCGTTGGGAGTTCGTTGAGCCGTGCATAATGGGTAGCGTCTCTTGCGCAATGACCTTTCAGTGTCATTGAATGACTAGTTAAAATAATTAGAACAGTTGCACGCACTAATTTTAAATATAAGGTATGTTGTTTATATATTAGACCTCTTGCGCACAATGACAACATGATGTATGGAGAGGTTGTTTAGTCATAGGACTTCTCGTGTTTTGAAAATTTGTCTAATATTGTTTACATCTATTTTCTTGCGCCCTTGGATATCAATGTTGTTGGATTGAATTTAAACTTGATTTACTTGCGTCGCGTAGTTAGAATTTTGATGTTTACCTTGATCCTTGCATTAAGTAGATGTTGATCTTGTGCCCCGGATTCAAATTAAAGTTGATTAAATTGTGCATGATTAATGCAATGTATGATAGTTTATATCTTGGAATTCTTCCGAATTTTGATTTTATGTCATAATTGATAGTTATAGATTTTAGACTTCTTGTCGCAAGGAAATTATGATAGTGAATGATTGTTAGACCTTAGATATTTTGCGCAATGAATTAATTGATGATATTCGTGCACCTCAACTCAAGGCGATGTATGATTCATGTATGTGATTAGATTCCCTTACGCAAAAAATAACACAATCGTTTACCTTGCGCCTTCTCTTATGTTGTCATATGACAGATTAACAACCTTTTTTCGCGTCATTAATGTACTAATGAATGATGGATTAACAAATTTTATTTGCGCCATTAAATTATTAACGAATGATTGTTGTAGATATTAGAATTCTTGCGTGAATTGGAAATTGATATGATATATGATGAGTTATGTGTATGATTACTCGTGTGCCATGCCTAATTGATGTTTAGGATTGATGGATTGATGTGATCAATGATCGTAGACTCTGTTGATTTAGCTATTTTATTGGATTGATTGTGTAAGGGGATGTATACACCTCCTTGTTCCTCAGAACATTCATGAGCCCTTAGACCTTAAATGGTTAAAATCAATTGGAACCTGGGTTTGACCATTGCTTATGTGTCCTAGAGGTCCTAAACTTGCAGGGTAGGTTACACAAATAGTAAATTATGTGATTCTTGTGTTTATCCTTATGATCCTTATGACTTGTTATGTTACCTTATGTTATCCTGGTGTTATATGATGATTTTCCTTATGATATGCATTGAGCGTTTAAGATTTGTACTGTTATGCGTCGTTATTGTAGAATGAAATGATGTTGGGTTGTTGTTAATTAATGTGATAATACATTGATATGTGTGTCGTGGATCATGGAGATGATGTGTAGGATTTGTTTTGTAATTGATTGTTAATGCATTAATATTTGTTTTGTTTATATATGTGAATGATGTGTTGGTGACGTTCCTATTATTGTGATGTTTTAATATCCTAACGCCACATATTTTTTTTTTATCTATTGTGCGTCGCTTTTGTTGTCGTAAAAGAGGGATCGTTATATATGGTATCAGAGAGGGTTCAACCCCACGACCTGGGATCATTATGCCTTCCAGTGTGTAAAATCTTGATTATAATTTATCACTAATTATTTTGAATTGTATTCGTGCAGGTAATCATGGTTAGAGGACGTCACAGAGGCAGACGACGTGGTGCTATGGGAGGAGGTGCAAAACCTCCAGTAGAATCCATGCAAGAGGGTTTTAACCCCTAAGAAGAAGAAGAACTCGCCAGATAGGAACAAAGAGTCGTGGGGGATGTGGTTGGGTTGATGAGGTTGTTGGCCCTAGCCAAGTTTTGAGGAACACTTGGTCATATTTGACCGTTTTTGGACTTCGACAACTTATCAAAGATGGAGTGCAATGTGAAGCAGAAATCGTGGAAGCTAGACCCCTTTTTGGGTCCTTTTAGGGTTTTTGGTTAATGTAATGGGAAAGGGATGTTAGCCCGTGGGTTTACCCACACTTAGGCCCACTTTTGTATGTATAAATAGATGTGAAGTAGATGTGATTTCTTAGTGCAATTGGTAGTGCATCTATGTGATGTTGAATAAGTGCTCTGTGCGAACTGTGTAAGGCTTGCAAGGCTAAGTGCAAGTTACTGTGAGGTTGCTATAGGAAGCTAAGTGTTGTAATGCAAGGAAGAAGGATCTAGCGAGCTGCGCAGATCTTTTGTCCTATGCGAAGAAGGGTTTTAGAGGCTCTGTGTTGTAACCTGATTAACTGAAGCTAATAGAGAAGAAGACTTTGTGGATGTAGCCCCGGGGTGGGGGTGAACCATGGTAAATCTGTGTGTTGTTCTCTGTGCCTCGACCTGATGTGTTTGTCTCTTCCTTTTCTAAGTGCTTTGATGTGTTTAGATAGATCTATTTATGCTTTGTGTTTCTGAGATATGAGTGAATGTTAGATCTGGTATGTAAGATGCTTAGTGCTTGATCTGCCGAATCTAATCTATCTTTTTGTGGCTAAGTGTTGAATTATCTTAAGATCTAAGTACATACTGCGATGCTCTGTGCTATCTGCGAAGTATCATAAGGGTTGAATATTGATGAATAATCTATGCTAAGTGTTATAGTCACATATCTGTGTCCCGCTAAGGTTGTAGACACATGTGTCTTGCAACCACCCCTGCCTCTACCTCGGGTGAGACTTTATCTACTTCGCAGGTGTTGCCGAAAGGGTCGGTAGTTAGGGTTTTGTTGGTGCATAGTTGTAGCGTTGAACCCTGGGTCTGCTCTTGTGCCAACAAATGGTTCCATTGCTAGTACCTGAAACTGTGATTGCTGGGAACTGAGTAGAAGAAGCTTTGTGCAAAGATTTGTCCTGAAATTTTGAAAGCTTTGTGCGTGGATCTATGCCCTAGTGCGCAGTGATCCACTTGATCTAAAAAGATCTGTGTTGAAGAAGGAAGGAAAGATCTGAAGGAAAGAAGTCAGATCTGCAAGAAAAGAGGTTGATATTGAAGAAAATAAGTAAGATATGTAAGCTCTGTGCTCTGATAAAGGTAAGAATAATTAAAAGTTCTTAGATATGGAAGCTTTGTGCCCTGTAGAAGTAAAAGAAGTGAAATTTTTTGTTTCTAAAGTATGGATTTAGGTATGCTTGATAGATTTTGTCCTATCTTGAAAACTAGGGCATTGTTAGATGAAAGAATGTTTGATATGAATAGATTTGATAAGAATAATGAAAGATATGTTATACCTATGCATAGAAATATTTTTTGGACTAACCAATGGATGCAGGATCCTTGAAAGAAAGTTTTGCAGGCTAGCCATTATGACCCTAGCAAGAAGTACAAGAAAAGTTGGGGATCATTGAAGAGAAAGAGAGGATTAACTCTTTGTTACAGTTGCAGAAGACCAAGACATCCTACTAAGGAATGCCCTGGGAGAAACCCTAGTTTCCTCTGTTGTAAGGCTATGGACCATGAAGTATTGGATTGCCCTAGAATGATTGCTAGACTTGAAAAGCTGAATATGGAGCAAGCAAACTCTGAAGGAGATCAAGAGACTAAGATTATAGAAGAACCCTAGAAAGAATCAGAGATTATGTTACTGAAAATGAAAGAAACCCTGGATGAATATAAATATGCCAGTTTGTTAGAGATCTTCAAAGAAAAGGAGAAAATTGAAGTAAGAATAGGAGACTTCAACATTGACTGTGCTCTAGATGAGGGAACACAGATGAACATTATGACATAAAGTACTTGGGAAACCCTAGGAAGGCCTGCTATGGTTCCTTCACTAGGAAAAATAGGGTTGTTTAAAGGAAAAATGGTAACCCTATGTGGTAGGATTACCTAGATAACTATGAGTACCCATGGAGCTTTGACAGAGGAAGAATTTGAAGTTATTAAATATATTTGAGGACCATGCCCCATTTCCAACTTTGTTAGGCAAGATCTGGGTTGAAAAATACCAGATCTGGAGAAAAGAAGAAAAGGAAGCCCTAGAACATAAGAAGCAAGAACTCATGGAATTTATGACTAGAAGGATCGCCTACTTGATGGAAGAACAAGAGAACAGATATAAGCTATTGGACACTAGGGACTTGGATGCTGAAGCTATAAGAGAATTAGAGGAACCATAGAAGACCGAGATACCTAATTCATATGATGAAGGAGTATTACCCTTGGATCTGAAGAAAGAATCTAAGCATCGTGAAGTGACTATGTCGAGAGAAGATAAGAATCATAATGGAAAAAGGATGACCGAGACGAAGCTCACTGGGAAGAAGGCTAGGAAGCTAAGTAAGAAGAGAGCCAATATAAAAAAGTTACAGAAGATTCCAGAGGAAACTTCGTAGAAGGAAAAATCACAGGAATTGAGCTTCGTCGGGATATCAGAACAACGACATATGCCACTTCACCGAGGCGAAGTAATATAGTCGTTGGAATGATATACCCATTCAACTTCCACCCCGAATGGACATAAAAGAATTAAAGGATCACCACCAGACCGTTGGACCACACCATAACAGATGGATCAACGCTCATAGAAGCTTCATACCCATTGCAAGCAGACCATTGACGAATTTTCTATTTAGCTCGTCGCATCGTTCCCAAAGAACACTTTGTCCAAATGAAAAGTTGAAGACCGCAGAACTAGTGATTATCTACAGTGATCATTGCAAGCAGATTGTTCATCCTAGTGTAGTATTTTGAGATCATCGTGACCTTGATTATCTTTCCCGAGTGTGTATGTACGACGAGCTCACTGCACTTGAGGAATCCGTCACAGAGGTCCTTCTCGATTTAATGATTGAGAGAGTCATGTCGGAAAGAAGAATGTCCATCGGAGTCAAAGCATCATCGACGAGAGGAGTGCAAGCCTCCCCGTCGACTGCTCGAGCAGGAACATCTCGAGCCGGCGCATAGAGAAGAACTAAGCATAAGGACGACATAGCCAATGTGAAGTTAGTGCCATCCATCCTACCAGCTTACATACCTCCTCTGAGCGGTGAGATTAATAGGGACAGTGTCCCTAGAGAATTTGGATACACCCTAGTCACTGCATATCTACCGAAAGGAGTACGCACTTATCGCGCAGATCAAGACAAGGTTACAGCGTTGAAGTTTTGTGACTTCAACTTGCGGGACCGTAAAGTTCACAACATGCTCGCCCCGTATAAGTACTTAACGATAACTAAGGGAAAGAATTCAAATCTCATCCCTCAACAATGGATGATGAACCTCATGCAGTCTACTTTGCTAAACGTTATGAAAATACTGCACTTCGGCAGACACCAGGAGGTGAATGCTTGTGTAAAATTGTTGCTAGCAGGTTACCACAGAGGATACCTGTGGTTAGACCATTGCATAAATATTGATCCAGTGCTGATCAATAGGATCATCGGGATTAGCATGCAGGGCCCTGATCCCCATGAGTATTATCCTGGAAAGACCGCAGATCACGCTCTTGCACAGAAGATCAAAGAAGCCTATGTCGATGTTGAGAAAGGCGCGAGAGGCTACAAGGTAGCTTCTATTGAAAGTGGCATAGTGTGCCTTGCATGCCAACTGATTGCAAGGAAGTTGGTACGCAAGAATCGACCAACACAAGTATCTGGATTTGTAGTTGACCTTGCAGGAAAGTGCACAGAGGGACTACAAATGAACTGGGCGAAGTACTTGGTGAATCAACTGGAGATTGACTGCAGAGAAGCCCATGATCAAGGGCATGAATTCCATTTTAGCTGGCTCCTAATACTAATCGCTTTTTTTGCATGGGAGATACCGGAAGGCGCAACCTTCCTGGACCTTGAATCCTTTGATCCACTAGCTGTGAAGTTTAGTACATTATGGTACTCGAACGACATGAGCAAGCAATGGAAATAAAATTCCATTTTCCACGCATACTATCACCAATTGGAAGTAGCCATAAGGAGTGAACCTTGCATAACCCTGAACACTTTACAGAGATTCTGACCTTTGATAAAGTTCAGTGTGGACCGCCACTTTATATACCTAACTCCATGCATTGATGAGCACCAGGAACAACTTCATTCCTATTATAAGCTGACAGAAGAAGACCTGGAAGAGATCACCAAGGAATGGTCGGTGAACCTCCTTGTTTCACTAGATCCCGCAGAAATGTTCGACATCGATAGCCCCAGAACTATGCAGGATACACCTGGGCCCAGTAAGACAAAGAAAGGAAAGATGACGAAGAAGACTAAAGAAGTCCAGGATGTTGACAGCCTATCTATAAGGATGGATTCCATTACACCAGATGAAGAAGGTGATGATGATGAAGGTACATAAACTGAACAACAACAAGTCGAAGTACCACTGCCTAGGGATGAAGAAGACTCATCGAAGAAAAGGAAGGTCTCACCTCTTAAATATTCCTCTAGAAAGAAACCAAGAACCCTTGTAACCAAGATGCAAACTGCCCTCACATTGGATGACTTTGATTTCATTGTTGCAGCGGTCAATGATGCTTCAAAGGAAATCATAGAGAAGCAGGAGGCGAAGCAGGAACAAATGTCTAGCCAAATTGAGATCGCGCTCCAAGGAGTACATAAAGCACTCTAGTCTAGCTGAGAAATCTCTACTGCACCTCTGCCAGAAGGAATAATTGAAGTGGGAGATGAATCAGTTCAGCTCCACAAGATTGCTGATACAGTCGAAGTATGACTTCAACATGCTCAGGAAGAAAAAGCGCAGGCCACCCAGGCCCTAAATAAAGCACGGGAGGAAATTATTGAACAACGCCAAGCCGCGCAACAAGAGAAGAATGCTCTCTAAGAAAAATTTGAAGAAGACAGAGCGAAGATCCAAAAAGAGAAAGAACAGTTTCTCGCAAAGAAGATAGGAATTGAAGAAGCAGTCAACAGAGAATTTCGCTCTGTGACCAGCTTAGAGTAGAAGACCGAAGAGCCCATAGAGTGCCAAGTGATGAAGTTGGCTGAAGTTATTTAGCAACTTAAACAAAGGGTCGTGGAATTAGAGCTTCAGACCATACCACAAACTCCATAAGAAGTGCACGACCAGCGAGAATTGAATGCTCAGAGCACAGTCGAGAGGATTAAAACACTTGTTGCAGAATGTAAACATATAAGTAGCAGAAGCATGCAGATATATGAACAACTATCTGAAGACCCAGAGTTGAAGAAACTGGAGTCCGAACTCCAAGAAGCAAAGCAGCATGCATATACAGTACAGGCGCAACTCAAGCTCCTGTCACCCATCGAGAGGATGAAGAGATCCCAGGAACAATGCACTGCCCAACAAATTGTTCTTACCACGCAGAACAGAGTGATGGAAGTTACCCAAAAACTCCAGTCGATCTAGGAGGTGGCCTACCTATTGTTTGAAGAAATCGAAGGCCAAGGAACACTACTAGAACAAGTAGTTGTTATAGTTGAGAAGCAACTAGAAGGACCTATCAGTGAAGCAGTTGTTCAGGAATTCACTGAGCAAGAAGCAGTAGCACAGAGACAAGTCGAAGCAGCTTGAGCCAAGATCGAGACCTTTGAGGCAAAGTTACCCAGACCTGAGTGACTTGGGATGAGTCACAGGTGAGTGTTGTGGGCCTTTTGGCCTTGACCAATTTTTGAGGAACACTTGGTCATATTTGACCATTTTTGGACTTCGACAGCTGGTCAAAGATGGAGCGCAATGCGAAGCAGAAATCATGGAAGCTAGACCCCTTTTTGGGTCCTTTTAGGGTTTTGGGTTAATGTAACGGGACAGGGATGTCGGCCCATGGGTTTACCCATGCTTAGGCCCACTTTTGTATGTATAAATAGATGTGAAGTAGATGTGATTGCTTAGTGCAATTAGTAGTGCATCTATGTGATGTTGAATAACTACTCCGTGCGAACTGTGTAAGGCTTTCAAGGCTAAGTGCAAGTTACTGTGAGGTTTCTATAGGAAGCTAAGTGTTGTAATGCAAGGAAGAAGGATCTAGCGAGCTGCATAGATCTTCTGTCCTATGCGAAGAAGGGTTTTAGAGGCTCTGTGTTGTAACCTTATTAACTGAAGATAATAGAGAAGAATACTTTATGGACGTAGCCCCAAGGTGGGGGTGAACCACGGTAAATCTGTGTGTTATGCTATGTGCCTTGACCTGATGTGTTTGTCTCTTCCTTTGCTAAGTGCTTTGATGTGTTTAGATAGATCTATTTATGCTTTGTGCTTTTGAGATATGAATGAATGTTAGATCTGGTATGTAATATGCTTAGTGCTTGATCTGCCAAATCTAATCTATTTTGTTGTGGCTAAGTGTTGAATTATCTTAAGATCTAAGTACATATTGCGATGCTTTGTGCTATTTGCGAAGTATCATAAGGGTTGAATATTGATTAATAATATATGCTAAATGATTTCTAAGTGTTATAATCACAGATTTGTGTCCCAACTAAGGTTGTAGACACCTGAGTCTTGCAACCACCCCTACCTCTACCTTGGGTGAGACTTCATCTGCTTCGTAGGTGTTGCCAAAAGGGTCGGTAGTTAGGGTTTTGTTGGTGCGTTGTTGTAGCATTGAACCCTGGGTCTGCCCTTGTGCCAACAGGTCCTTTCAAAGGATGTTAGAGGCCTTGATTAGATTTCTGGATAGAAATGAGGCTAGGGTGTCGGTACCCCCTAAGGGTCCACCGCGTGCCCCAGCCAGTATTGGTAGCGTTCATCGAGAACTCGAGAAGATCAAGTTTCTTGATTTCTTGCGTGGCACATATGGCATAGCCGCAGAGGCATGGTTGGAGAATATGGCGATGTGATTTTCACTTTGTGACTATATCTCCAACATGAAATTATGCATGGTGGTCTTTCAACTGAAGGGGAGCACTCTTCTATGGTGGAAAATGCTCCTGCCACAACTGAACATGATCGTTGAAGACATGTCATGGGAACTGTTGGAGGAGTCATTCCAAGAGAGGTATATGTATGAGGAATTCATTGAGCATCATCTCAATGAGTTCAATGCAATACAACAGGGAGATCGCACGGTGCTTGAGTATGAGACCCATTTTATGGAGCTGCTTAGGTACGCTCCACATCTAAACATCGAAAAGCTCAAGGTCAAAATGTTTGTGTTTGGCCTTAATGTTGGAATTCATGCAAAGGTGAGGATATCAATGCCTCAGACGTTGTCTGATGTTGTCCAAAAGGCCCTCATAGCTAAGGAAGATCTGATCAGCGGGGGTCAGAGTAGGACTCCTATGAGATCGACGGGACATGCGACATTTGGTGCAAAATAGCATCAGACATCGTCTAGACATCCATCAGGGTATCAAGGCACTTTGAGAGGATCCATGTTCACGACACCACAACGAATGGTGCCTTAGCAGCGGGCTACCTATAGAGGACCACAACACCAACAACAATGTCGACTACAACAGCAACGGTTCAGGCCTATTTAGCAAAACAGACCAAGGTTTTAGGCTAGTGGTCCATCAACTTCTAATTTGGGGACCGGGAGTATTGGACCAAAGACTGTATTTTGGACATGTGGATAGACACATTACTAGCGTGACTGCTCAGTTGAGAGGGACAGAGCAGATGGTCACACTACAATAGGATATTTGGGCAAGGCCCATCGGATTCATGCAGTGGTGAATAACCACCAGATCGAGCACTAGTCTACTGTGCTTGAGATGTCAGGTACCATTGTTGACCAGACCTTTAGTATTTTGATAGATCTAGGTGCTACAAAGAGTTTTATTTATGGTGAAGTGCTAAAGATAATTAAGGTAAACTTAGTCGAGCATGACGATTTTAGCTACATGGAAATGGATTTGGGAGACAAACAAAAGGTGGGAGGAAAGTTTACGGGATGTAGCCTTAACCTGGGAGATTGTTTCATGAAGGCCAACCTATACGTCACGATCTTAGGATCTTATGATGTCATGATCGGTATGGACTGGTTAGAATCGCATGAGGCCATACTCATCTGTAAGATGAAACAATTGAGTTTGATTGATGATGAGCGACAGAGATGAGTGATTGTAGGAAGAAACCAGGGAGTTTCCCTAAGGTTCATCTCCTCCCTATAACTACGAAAGATAATGCACAAGGGATGAAAGCTATATGAAATCCTTGTGTTGAATGAAAAGGGTGTGGTGAAAGCACTAGAAAACCTTCCGGTAGTACGAGAATTTGTGGACGTATTCCCAGAGGAGTTACCAGGGTTGCCTCTGAGAGGGAATTGGATTTTACCATCGACCTAAAACCTGGAACTGAACTGATAGCAAGAACACCTTATCGAATGTCGACCCCTCAGTTACAGGAGTTGAAAATGTAACTAAAGGATTTGATGGACCTATGAATTATATGTCCAAGTGTGTCACCTTGGGGTGCACTTTTTATTTTCATACGGAAGAAGGATGGGTCATGGAGACTCTACATGGACTACCGTCAATTGAACAAGGCAACGATCAAGAACAAATATCCATTGCCAAAAATCGATGATTTGTTTGATCAAATAAAGAGCACGATGATGTTTTCGAAGATCGAATTGAGATCAAGGTATCACCAGTTGCAGATCAAAGAGGAAGACATTCCTAATACCACATTCAAGACAAGGTTTGGACATTATGAGTTTATCATTTTACCATTTGGAATGACAAATGCCCCGGGGGTATTCATGATCTTGATGAATGGGGTGTTCCGTGAATACTTGGACAAGTTTGTTCAAGTATTCAACTATGATATTTTGATATATTCTCAGATGATGGAAGAACGTGATGAATATTTTCCCTTGGTACTACAATGTCTATGAGAGAATAAAATATTTGGGAAACTGTCGAAATTCTCTTTTTATCAATCAAAGATTCATTATTTAGGGAATGTCATCTCCGACGAAGGTATCGTTGTGGATCCAACGAAGGTAGAGGCTATTATGGAATGGCCTACACCAACAAACATGCCCGAAGTATGCAACTTCATGGTTTTAGTGAGATATTATCGACAATTCGTTGAGGGTTTTTCGAAGATAGCAAATCTGATTACAGAGTTGCAGAAGAAAAACAAGAAGTTTGTATGGACCGAGAAATGTGCGGAAGAATTTCAAAGGCTCAAGGAGTTGTTGATGAAAACACTGATACTAAAGGTCCCTGACATGGATGATGACTTCTTGGTATTCACAAATGCATCCAAGGAAGGCTTAGGCAGAGTCTTGATGCATTACGGTTGAGTGATCACTTACATCTCAAGGAAGTAAGAAAGCATGAGGAGAACTATGTGATGCATGATTTGGAGTTATTGGCCATTGTGTATGCCCTAAGAGTGTGGAGACACTCCATGATTGGATGGAAATTTGAACTAAAAACATACCATTGTGGTTTGCAACACTTTTTTACGCAAAGTGACTTGAACGCGCGATAAAGGCGTTGGTCAGAATTGCTTAGCAAGTATGATTTTGAGATTACCTACATAAAAGGAACAATAAACAAAGTTGCAGATGTGTTGAGTCGAAGACCATGCATATTTTCGGTGATAACTCTTCAAACGAATATTCATGAAAAGATTCTAAATATATAGTGCGACGATGACTAGTGTAAGGAGGTTAAGGAATTTATCGGACAAGACACCATGTTGGTACCAAAATTTGAGGGATTTACTGTGGACAACGATGGATTATTGAGATAAAATAACTAGATTTACGTACCACCCAACGACGAATTGAGAAGTTTTATCTTAAATGAATCTCATCCAGGAGTCACAAAGATGAGGGAAGACCTTAAACCCTTATTCTTATGGAAAGGAATGAAGGCGGACATAGTCAACTACGTGGCGAGATGTCTAGAATGTTAGTAAGTGAAGGCTAAACACAGACATCTGACATGATTACTACATCTACATGCTATTCTAGAATCGAAATGGGAAGTCATTTCGATGGAATTCATTATTGGATTGTCGATGACGACAAGGAGGCATGACTCAATTTTTGTGGTAGTTAACACTTTGACGAAGAGTGCACATTTTATCCCTATGTGTACAACGTATCAAGCGCTAGACATAACTATATTTTTTATCAGTGAGATATTGAGACTACATGGTGTGCCTAAGAGGATCATATCTAATCAGGGATCGATGTTTACATGACAATTTTGGACTAGCTTCCAAGAGGCCTTGGAAACCCAACTTAACTTAAGTACTGCATATCACCCAGAGACAGACGAGAAAACAGAAAGAACAAAGAAAATATTGGAGGATATGTTGCGCATGTATGTGGTGTACCAAAAAAAGCATTGGGAAGAGTTCTTTCCACTAGTAGAGTTTTCATACAACAACAACTATCAAAGAACCATTAAGATGGCACCATTCCAGTTTCTTTACGGGTGACTGTGTCGGACACCTTTAAGTTGGGATCAACTTGAGGATAGGGTCCTGGTAGGACAAGAAGTGATCCAAGAAATGGAATATCAAATGAAAATGATAAGACAAAAGATCAAGGAAGCGCAGGATCGATAGAAGAGTTATGCTGATGCGCATCGCATTGACTATAGTTATGACTTTGGCGATTGATTATTCTTGCGGGTGAAACCACACAAGAGTTCGATCAAGTTTGGAAAGGGTTCTAAACTCTCTCCTAAATTCGTGGGACCTTTCGAGGTTGTGGAAAGGAAGGGGACCATGGCCTATCGACTAGACTTGCCTGATTCTTTGAGGTGTATGCACAATGTTTTACATGTATTTGTCTTGAGACATTATGTTAGCGATCCTACACATGTGATTGACATGAGTTCTTTGCAGGTATCAAACGAGGATGTGCTCATGGTGGAGCTAATCTGCATTCTGGACCATCGCATTTGACAACCACGACATCAAACAGTTGATCAGGTCAAGTTACAGTGGGAAAATTATAGTCCACACACGGCTACCTCGAAGGAAACATATGATATCTGCCAACAGTTTCCATTTTTGTTGGATAAATAGACATTTATATATTGTCAAATACTTTATTTCTGCACTTGTATACTGTGAAACTTTGGGTACAAGTTTAAAACAAGAGGGGGTGTATGTAACATCTCACTCTTGTGCGCATATGATGTGACTTATTATTTGAGGACACTTGTGTGCAAGTGATCCGGTTCATTATATGATCGTCTTCTGCGCTGATGGATTTTGATGATGAGATTGTGGATTATGATGTTATGTTATGTTATTTATGTATAGGCGGGTGTTATTGACTGGTTTCTCCTAAGTGTGAAAGACTCTTGACAGATTGAGGATGTCGATGGCATCGATGGACCTCCTTGGACTCCGAATCGAGTCGGGGAGTGGACTGTATATGGTTTGGGTATTTTTGTTTATGCATATATGACCTATGATCAGGTATATTATGATGTTGTTTATGGATCGTTGACATGTTTCGTTGATGGATGCAGGCTGACAATTGCTTGCTAATCAGACTCACATTAGGAGTAAAGGGGCCATGCAAAAAAACCATAGATATTGAGGGAGAGGTGTGGCCCCAGACCTTCCATAGCCTACTAGCACTCTTGTCATGGCTCAAATTGTAGGTTGATTACCTAGTTCGAGAGATCCATGTTGCCATGAGGGAAGACTGAGACAATTTTTCACAAAGATTCTAAGGGGTGCGCAATAAGGTAGGGTGCTTATTCCTTAGAGGCCCTTAGTCTCCCACAAGGTCGGCTAATGGAGTATTGACTCCAAGGGTTGTACGTCTACCAAAATCAGACAAATGCGAGTGGCACCCTTGGAGCATGTAGTGCATCTTGAAGGGCATGTCGTGATTTTTAACATTGGTGAGTCAATGAACCTAGGTTCCTAGAAACCAATCTTTTATTTTGACATGGTCATCCTTAAAATAAATGTTGTATGAGTAAAGTTTATTAATTATAATTTTTCCCTAAGAAAATGCTAAGCCTAGTTGAAATTAAAGACTAGGTCTAAATAGGGTATGAGGACTAAAAATTATTAATCAATTAATAAAAGGGGGGACGAAGAAAAAATCAAATTAAGAATTTAAAGGAGAAATAATTTATCTAAGAATTAATTACTCTTTATCATGCAAAGACATGCTAATTTGGAACTTAGATGAAAAGGGGAAATTAAATGCAAAAACGGAATGTGGAACATAGAAAGGAATCTAGTCTAGATAGCTTTCCTAAATAAAACTCAACTAAGCTTTAAGAAATGCATCAGTCATTAAAGGAAATTGAGGGAATAAAGGGACAACAAGGAGCGTTTTTTGGAATGTTTTTAGGTGGGCAAGGGAAATTGGAAATTAATTTAATTAATTAAATGAATTTCTGGTGCAACTAAGAGATTGGGTGACAAGTGTACGGGGGAGAGTATTTCCTAATTATTTTATAATAAAAAGAATTAATGAGAAATTGGATAGTTGTCACTAAGAAGAACTCTATAAAATTAATGGGGGAGAAGAGGAAATGGGGACGACTGGTATGCGCAAGGTTGTGCTGCCGGATTTTTCTTGATTGATTTTTCTGGACTGATTTTTCTTGTGGGAGTTGGGATACCCAGTTCAAATAGAGAGTGGTAGCTCGACCTTGTGAGGCGATCTGGGAGCTATCTTTATATGGTTTGTGTGAGTGGCCCCTTTATGGCTCGGGGGGCTCAGGGGGAAGAAGAGTACCCCTAGCATCGGCTGGGAGGTACCGATGAGGTCTCAATGATTAGAAATTAGGAGCGAGAAGTGTCTCCATCATCCGAAGAACATGACAAAGCCATCAACTGGTTTGTTAAGAACCAAATATCAATATAGCATAGAAAAACCTCAGAAAAAGTACTCAACGCCTTGAAAAAGAGATAATTTTAGATAATAAGCCTCTTCGAGGGGGCAACCTCCTTTTACCCCACTTAAATGTTCAAGTACAAGAT
>ML813809.1:0-26777 GCA_009831015.1 Picea engelmannii | reverse complement strand
GTCCCTTACTGTACTTGTTGTCACAGTTAAAGCATAAACCTTTTTCTTTTCTTTCCTCCAATTGTTGAGGTGTCAACCTTGTAGGTTGAGGTGTTTTAGAAGAAGGAGCATTGTTCTCTCTATAGATGTTAGGATTGGTCCTTATAGTATCCATAGCCATATTTTTACTTTCAACATTTCTTGCCACCTTAAATTCATTCTCCAATGATTTGGGTTCCCAAAGGCGAACCTCATGTTGAATGTTATCCTTTAAAGTTCCTATGAATATATCAATCAAGTGCTCATCTAGAATATCGGTTACCTTTATATTCAATCTTTGGAAGTTATCAATGTGCTCAGTAAATGAACCCTTTTGCTTGAGATTTATCAATTGGCTAAAGAAGGTATTGCTCCTTGTATCCTCATAGTGTGCTATCATTTCTTCCATGAAAATTGTCCAAGTGACGAGTGATTTGTGAGAACAAAGCCATCGATACCATACAAATTGATTAGGTTCTAAATATAAAGAAGCAATTCGTACCTTTTGTGTATGTGGCACATTATGGAGATCAAAGAATTGCTCCATCTGAAGTATCCATGTGATTGGGTCCTTGCCATCAAACTTCCTGACATCAATCTTAGGAACGTGGTTGGTCTTCAAACCAAAGTTGGAGTTTCTCCATTCTTGATTCACCTTCCTTGTTTCCTCATCATGAATTTCATGGGATGCATTTTCACTTTCATGTGTCTTCTCTATTATGAAATTTTTCAATACTTCCATGATCTCCCCTTTTAAACCATCCATCTTAATATCCAACTTAGCTTCCATTGAATCCATCTTAGTATCCAACTTAGATTCCATTGAATCCATCTTCTTTTGTAGTTCATTTATGTCCCTACGCATTTCTTCACCTTCATCAAAAGTTTAAGTAGGATTTTCTGGAGGCTTATTTGGTGTAGAAGTTCCCTTTTTTGGTGGCATGTTGGCCAAGTATCACTTTGGAACCTTGATCTTGAGGTGGTTCTGCTAGACAATATTTCTTCTATTGTATCTCCCAAGTTTCATCCCTTCTGGGTATGAAAATTTCTTTTATGTAGTTCTCTGATATTTTTTCTCTATAATGCCATGGGTCTGATCAAAATTGGATGTGCCAAGTGGAATTTACGGTAACTTCCCCACAACTTGCCGATTTTTGGCCTTTCCAGGAGATATCTCTTGTATAGCATGCCCTGAAAAAAATAATTGATATACAATTATGAAACTCACACCAGCCATACTACAGACTTTCCATGATCCAATGAAACTAGTCCCACTCAATTTGGATACTCTAGGAAGAAGTTATGATTGTTTTACCTGGAACACCTTCTTGAGACTAGTCAATAGGACTATTCAGATACCCTATCTTACAAAGGGTGTATCTACAAATTTAAGATGATCCAGAATCTGAAAATTTTACCACAGATACCTTAATAATTTCTGTAAATAGCCTCCAGAGTTCAGGGTCTGAAACATTACCGAAATTTTTTTATAGCGAAAATGTCGCAATGACTCAGTTCAGGATGATTCCATAACCCTATCTTGTACAGGTTGTATCGTCGAAAGTATAAGGCATTAGGAGCTGAATTTTGAACCTAACGTACCTTGGTCCATCTACTAAATATCCTCCAATCCGTTCCTTCTGACACATTGTAGAAAACAAGTTATAGAGAAAATTCCAAGGTGTCTCAGATGTATCAGTGAAACCCCAAGACCTTGAGCTCTGATACCATATGTTAAGAACCAAATATCAATATAGCATAGAAAAACCTCAGAAAAAGTACTCAACGCCTTGAAAAAGAGATAATTTCAGATAATAAGCCTCTTTGAGGGGGAAACCTCCTTTTACCCCACTTAAATGTTCAAGTACAAGATGATTCAAAATGAAAATGTTTCCTTGGTATATATAGGAGACTAGAAGGTATAATTACAACTAATGGCCTAAAGCCGACATAAATAAAATAACATTACTAATATAATGTGCCCCAATTAAGGGGTAATGAGCCAATATTAGGGCTTAACACGATTATGGTACACATTTTTAAAAGTTGTAGTTGTAAATTAGTTAGAATTTGTACATAGATTTATGTGTTGATGGAATTGTAATGGATGTCTAATATTGTTGGGAAAGTTTGCTTGAGGGGTTAGCTGGGAATGAAATTTGATGGATTGGTTCTCTGGCTTGTTTATTTTTCCAATTCTTTGTGTTGATGAAAGGGGCATGGATCTACGCCCTCTTGCTTTCTCAGCTTGTAAAACTCAATTTTTACCTCAGCGCCTTGGTGTTTTACCTATTTCTTGCTCAACTTGTAAACGCCCATTTCTATCTCTACACCTTGTTTTTTTTTTTATCTCTACACTTGGGTGTTTTTATCTCTGCATTGCATGAAATCTAACTCATCCCTTTCCTTGTATATTGTTGTGTTTTTATTGTTCTTTACCTTTGCGTTTGGATGTGAACCTCTACCAACTTTGGGGCAGTTTATCACCGCATTTATCCTTACCTGGTCACTGTAATTTTTGGCAAGCCTTCTCTCCAAGGCCCAACGAAATCATACCTTCTTTTACTTTGAATTTTCCTCTTTCCACTCAGCAAAATTCCCTTACCCCGGGTTACGTGAATTATCTTTCTCCCTTGTTGTAATTGAGTAACATTTTCTTTCCCAAACTTTTCCTTTTCCATTGGGAGGTGCCTTTCCCGATGTTATTGGCCCTACGCATATGTGGTTTACATTGTGTAGTGTTTTCTTGATTACGACCTGTTCTCCTATCTGGAAATGGTAGTGTGGATGACCATTTGTTTGGAGTGCCATGCGACCTCTAGTTGATCGTTGTTCTTCTTCAATTGGATTTATGCAATTTTTTTTTACCACTTCTTCTTTTCGAACTACCCTTCACTGATTGTGAACCTTAAACTTGGGCGTTTTCCCCTTTTCCTGCATTTTATTGAGCTTTTCGTTGTCCAGTCCTGTAGTGTTGTTGCTAAATGAAGAGTTGTGTTGTGGCTCTTTTCGGATGGCCGAGGGATCTAGAATATAGGGTGGATTGAGTCATTGAGATACTTGTGGATGATGTGATTTCTAGCCTAGAAAATCACCCCTGCGCTTGAGCATAATCACCCAACATTTCCCCTTTTCCCTGTGAATTCTGGTATGCAATTTTCACCCTATGTTTGATCTATCACCCATCGATTTCTCAGTTAGGTGCAACGAACCCACCTCATTGCTCAACGCATTATTATCCATCACCTTTTTGGTTAGCGAACTGTGAGGAGAGGGCTCACACAGAATTCAGGGTAATTAAAAGTTGACAAATGACTCTGCGTTTCTAATGCCTTAATTAATAATGCATTTTATAAGAAAAAGAATGGTTGCTTCTTAATGATATCTTGATGTTTAAGTTATTGCTTTCTTATTTTTGTTTCCATGATTGAGTTTGACATTAAGTAAATTTAAGATTGGGTTACCTTGTTATTATTGCATGTGATCATATGTGTGGTTACCTTGTTGTTATGTAATGTGCTTGAATTCCCATATATTATACGGTAGTCACATTATTTAATTTTTAGACTATGGAATTTGAATTTCAATATTACAATGGTATTCTTATTTTAATTAAAGTTGTGCTTTATAAATTACAATCATACATACTTCAACCCTTTGGTTATTGTATTCCTTCCTTTCATTTTATAATGCTAAGTGGCTTGGGTCAATTCACCTTTATCAAATGTTTTAGTTGGGATTCCACTTGATAACATATTACATAACCAATGCGATGATTGATATTTTGTTGGGCCTTGTACATGATTGTTTAGCATAATAAATTTTAAAGTTGGACCTTAACGTATGATGTTAAGGTAGGATTTGTGTTGGGAGTTCATTGTGCCACGCATAATGGGTAGCCTCTCTTGCACAATGGCCTTTCAGTGTCAATGAATGACTAGTTAAAATAATTAGAATAGTTGTGTGCACTGATTTTAAATATAAGGTATGTTGTGTATATATTAGACCTCTTGCATGCAACGACAACATGATGTATGGAGAGGTTGTTTAGTCATAGGACTACTCGCATTGTGAAAAATTTTCTAATGTTGTTTACATCTATTTTCTTCTGCCCTTGGAGATCAATGTTGTTGGATTGAATGAAAACTTGATTTACTTGTGCTGCATAGTTAGAATTTTGATGTTACCTTGCTCCTTGCATTAAGTAGATGTTGATCTTGCGCCTCGAATTTAAATTAAAGTTTATTAAATTGTGCATGGTTAATGAAAGGTATGATGGTTTAGATCTTGGACTTCTTGTGCATTTGGATTTTATGTCATAATTGATAGTTATAGATTTTAGACTTCTTGCGTGCAAGGAAATTATGATAGTGAATTATTGTTAGACCTTATATCGTTTGCGCAATGAATTAATTGATGATATTCCTACGCCTCAACTCAAGGCGATGTATGATTCATGTATCTGATTAGATTCCCTTACGCAACAAATAACACAATCGTTTACCTTGTGCCTTCTCTTATGTTGTCATATGACAGATTAACAACCTTTGCTCATGTCATTAATGTACTAATGAATGATGGATTAACAACTTTTATTTGCGCCATTAAATTATTAACAAATGATTGTTGTAGACATTAGACTTCTTGCACAAATTGGAAATTGATATGATATATGATGAGTTATGTGTATGATTACTCATGTGCCATGTTTAATTGATGTTTAGGATTGATGGATTGATGTGATTGATGATTGCAGACTCTGCTGATTTTTCTAGTTGCTTGGATTGATTGCATAAGGGGATGTAGACACCTCCTTGTTCCTCATAACAATCGCCATCCCTAAGAACTTAAATGGTTAAAATCAGTTGGAACCTAGGCTTGAGCATTACTAATGTGTCATGGAGGTCCTAACCTTGTAGGGTAGGTTGGGCGGGTAGTAAATTATGTGATTCTTGTGTTTATCCTTATGATCCTTATGACTTGTTATGCTACCTTATGTTATCCTGGTGTTATCTGATGATTGTCCTTATGAGGTGTGTTGAGATTTCAAGATCCATACTGTTATGTGTCATTATTTGTAGAATGAAATGATGTTGGGATGTTGTTAATTAATGTGATAGTACATCGATATGTGTGTCATGGTTCATGGTGATGATGTGTCGACATTGTGTCGTAATTTATTGTTAATGCATTAATATTTTTTTCATTAATATATGTGAATGATGTGTCAGTGATGTTTCTATTATTGTGATAGGTTGAAACTCAAATCATTGTAAACAACAAGTTTTCGGGTGCATTTTTGGTAGTATTCGACAGCCCCAACTTCTTGGAAGAAAGCAAGAAAACTTCAAGTGAGCATGAAACAAAATCAAGCGAGCGTGAAGTTCAAGTGAGAAATTCAAGTGAGTGAGTTGCAAGCAAGCCTTATTTTTTTTAGTCAAATTGTAATCAGGATCTACCTGGACAAGGATACCTCCTTTAGCATTTTGAAATGGCTCAAAGTCTCGAATTATTAGAGTTTTTGAACACTCTAATAAACACCACTGAAGGAAACACAATGATATTGAACAAAGGAACTCTTCAATCAGTGGTAACTTGTTTGCAAGTGATGGAAGCTAAAGTTAGACTTCTTTAATCTCAATCCCAACTATTGAATGATGAGTTGATAGATCTCAAAAATCAACAACTAGTGAAGTGTTTTGAACAAGTTTTTGTTCAACACAAACCTCTCTACGACTATGATGATGATAATGATTATGTTCAACAATCGGTGCAATACCAACATAGTGATACAACTTCAGAAGCAATTTCAAATGAAAATGAAGCTATTATTGAACCTACATTTCAAGATTTTTATTTTGAGTTCAGTGAAGAAAACCTTTCAATGATGCAACAACATGCAGTAAATCAACTTCCATAGATTTCAAAGCAACATGTTCATAATACTCTCTCCAATCCCATCATCATACCTTGGGAAGAAATCATCTAAAACAATAATATAAAAAGACTAGGATATGACAATGAAGTTACCTTTCATATTCCCAATTATTCTAGACTAATCCAGTTCCAAAGTGTTGGATTCCTTCAAGAAGCTTCAACTTCACATGTTCAATTTCAACATCATAGTGTGAAGTGCCAACATTGCAATCGAGTTGGTCACAAGGAGAATTAGTGTTCTTATATCCATCCTTTCTAGCAGTGTGGCAAGCATAACCATTCTTCAGACATATGCTCAACACTGAAGAAACCCGCCAGATTGAAGATTCACTATGATTTGATTGATCCTTGGCAGTGGTCATCAACAACCAAGCAATTATATAAGTCTTACTGTAGAATTCAATCTCGAGTATGGACTAATATTGCAACACATAACCTTTTTGTACCTCACATAAGTGGTCCCCTTATGGTGTAGCTTTCGAGCATGGCCCTCACGAGATGAGATAACATGTGGTTGTTTCCACATGACCACTTTGTGTTGTACACAAATGGAACAAGTGTGGTAATCTCTTGAGCCTGGAGGGGGGATTACAATGATGTAACTCTTATATACCTTAATGGGGGAGTTCAAAATCAAGTGAATATGGATCAAGAAACCACTTGTGGTCTCTCCTTTCAGCTAACAAAGGGGGGAATTGATGATGGAATTGAAGATGGTTGTCAAACTTAAAGTTTCGACACAAATATGTTAGATGAGCATGAAATTTTCTACATGGGAAACTGCAGTTTGTAGATAACAGAATTTGGCAGAATTATGATTCAATGACTTGCAATTGAATCATACACATGATACATTGGGATGTTGTTGGACACCTAAAAGTGTCAAAATTGGTTAGTGGTCATCCAAAAAAACCCATCATATACATGGTATCAATTGGTCAATGGTTATCCCAAACCACATATTCAGAGAGCACTTCAGTGATACACTGATAGTAGAGTGGTGATACTACATGTTCACCAATTAAAAAAAGACGTCAGATTCTTATAGCTCAAATACTGTGCAAAATGATCAAATTGTCAAGCAACCAGGGAATGTTCAGAGATTGTATTTGTTCACTTCCATATCTCATCTCTCTTCCAGATCATTTTAGATGAACCATTCATCATCTAGATTGGCGGTTTTTCAGGAAGTTCTTCATTGAGGCTCAGATCAGGAGTTTCAATACGAAGACTTGGAAATAATACCATTTTATTCTTCATTGATGGTATTATTGATCAAACTTGTGATTGCAGGGGGGGATGTTAGCCTATGACTTACCTTACCAATAACTAAGTCTATTTGTCACCTATATTTGTATTATTCATTTAGTATATTAGTAATATATCCTCAAGTGATGACTAATGAGTTAGTTAAGATTTCCTAGCCTAGTCATCATGCATGATTTTAGGATCTAGAGAAAATATCTCTATGAGGTGGCATCACCCATTGTACTATAAATATGTACCATTGGTATGAATACAAAAGAGTTGGTTAGTGAGCCTTTTTCGTCATCTTGTTGTTATTATGCATATTTGATCATAAATCATGTTGTGTAGTTGCAACTGTCTTTGGTTTTCCTTTTTTGTTGAATTTTTGGGGTCTTATTTCAGGATGAAGTTTCCAACAATGGTCTTCATCATGGTCATCTTTTGAACTATGTTTACATGAGAGTTTATCTCCCTCTTTCTTGACTGAAGCATTCTTCCTTCCATTTCCTTTGAATTTCATCTTTCCCTTGTCTCCCTTATCAAATGGATTTTTTCTTCCCTCTTGAGGTTCATTCCTCCCTCTTGGTTCCAAATGATTTGTCTATACAAAAACTTCATCTAGATTTGTAGGGTTAAACATAAGTATTGTGTGCCTCAAGTAACTATGCAATCCTCCAAAGTATTTGAGTAAAGTTTCTTGAGAAGATAAATCTATACCCAAAATCAAAGCTCTTCTTCTAAATTCTTGAGTGTAGCTTTTCACACTTTGCCCTTTATCTTGTCTAAAAAATTTCCAATCCATAATATATTTTTGCATGTATGCTAATGGATAAAATTGTCTTTCAAGTGCAACAATAAAATCATTCCAAGAGGATAAAACTTTACCGTGTTTATTCATGTCCTCTTGAGTTTTGGCTTCCCACCAAATGAGTGTTGCAATTTCCAATCTAAGAGAAGCAAGTTTAATCTTAGTTTCATCATCTTTGATTCTTTGTATCCTACAATACACTTCAATCTGATGAATCTAGTTATCTGATTTCTCAACATTTACCTCTCTATTGTACATAAGCAATTCAAAATTAATATCAAGCTTAAGAAAAGGAGTTTGTGGAGGAATTTTACCATGTTCTTTTGGATAGTTTGGAGGTGGTTGTGAAATGGTAGAAGAAGTGGAATATGGAGGTGAAGGAGGTGTAGTATCACCATTCCCTCCATTTCCTTTTGGATTTTTATCACCACTATCTTCATTACCTCTTGGAGGATTTTAGCCTTCACCTTGCAACCTTGCATTCCTTTCTTCAAATAAAACTTTCACCATTTTTTTCATATCATAAAAATATTTTCTGAAAGTTTCATCTTTTGAAGTAAGAGTTTCATGACTCTCCTCGTAATCCATACTTGGTGAATGCCTCCTTGAAGCTTGAGGTGATTTGTATTTCTCCTTCTTGAAAATTGAGAACTTGGCTCTACAAGTTGACCTTATCCTCTTGTGAGCTTCAACCTTGTAAGCATTAGAAAACAAACACTTGCAAACAATCAAACCTTCAAAAACCTATGCTCTTCTACCAACTTTATCTGAAAATGAAAAAGGCTTGTGTGTATAAATTTGCAAGTGAAATATTTACGTGACTTAGGCAATTAGATAAATTTTGCAAGAACATAAACTTAATGAGTTTTTACTTAATACGAGTAGCATAAACAATCATAAGAAACCATAAAAAACAAACACATAATACAACAAAATGATAAATGAGTTCACCCCTCTCTTGGGATACATCTCTTGGTCCATCTTCCAATGGATCATTTTCATTAATGCTCCAAGTGTCAAAATAAGTTCTTTACAATACTCACAATGAAAAATAGATGTCTCTAATGGCTCCAGAATGTCCAAAAACCCCTAGCTAGGCTCTTCCTGCACCTACCCATTTGGCCGAAAACTGAGAAAAATACAACTATGGATGTTTTTCCCCAATAGCTTGTTGTACTTGCTCGCCAAAATACACATGTGTGTGACTAACTTGGATCCCAAGTGTTTCATGTGCCAAAACCCCATCATGCTTGCCATTCTGAATCATGGGTGCAATTGTCGCATGGTTAGAGGGATAGGCGCCTAAAAGGGCGGAGGACGTGGTTGCGTTGTTCCCCATGTGGTCGGGTGCCAACCTACATTTTTTAACCTAGTTGGATATCTGTTAGAGCCTCTGCGCGTATGGTCATGTGGAAAGTTTCAATAATGTCACCAAGGTTGGGGATAAGCCCCGTCCCTTTTCCGCTCAAACCATAGTTTAACTCAACTTTAAATGTAAGTTTTAATCATATAGGTTAAGAAACAACCACGAGCAGGCTGGTAGCCTAACCTTTGCAAAGCCTTTCCGACGCTGGAGGTCCCGGGTTCGACCCCCGCAGACTCCAACAAATTTTTGAACCATAAACCAATTATGGGGTGCCACATGTCAGTCGTGGATTGGTCCACCTCAACACTTTCCAACTCACCTGCCATGTCAGCCACTTGCCACATCATCTCTTGACACATCACCTTCCACGCCAATAGTATGGTCCCACTTCCATGTCAGAAGTATGGTCTGCACAGTCAGACTGTACGGCCTGTATAGTCAACATTGTTTTTGCATGCTTGGAAAAGTGGATAGAACACAATATATTAGTCATATGATGTCTGTTTGAGCCCGTTCAAATTGCATTGGGATTGTGAGGACGAGATCTACGTAATGAATCTATTTTCGAGCAATTCCGAGCACTTTGATTTTTAGGCATATTTTGATCCCCTGGATCAGAAGCAGAGGCTAGATAGCTGATAATATTTCAGTGAAAATATTGTTGTTATATAAAGGAAGATAGATAAAACAAATAAATAGAATCAGAGCACCAACTTGGATGAATTCTGATTAAGTTAAGAAGATATTACAATACTTAATTGTTTAATCTAGAGAATCAATATCAGATGAATTCCATACCATAACTTTCCAATTTAAGTATATGAAGGTTACAGATGAAATGAAAAGATAAAACATGAAATATATACATAAGAAATAAACACACACTTCATATCACCATCACAAGAATCTCTGGTATGAATAGCACTGTACTTCTGCACTAATATTCCATTAAACTCTAGAAAGATTACAAAATCCTTAAGAGAAATGTTCTCTATGCTCCTGCCAACCCCATGTACATTCAAAATGATCCAATATAAAGGAAAAATCCATCCCTAATCTAAGGAAGTCGATATTTAACCACTTTCCTTCATTTTTGGATCTAGTTACATTAAAATAGGAACAAACTCAAAACTTCCTGCTAAAAATAGAAGCTTGTTTTGACCATATTAAATACATAACAATATTTAAAAAAATGAATAGTCTTCATCATGATTTCTAACTTTAGGACCGATTTGAGTCACTTAGTATAGTTGGAGATGATCTAAGGTTGATTTGAATGCTAACCAAGCTCCATAGCATGTTTGCGTAGCATGTTGTTGCAACTCGTTGTGTAACTGTGAGCTACAACAGTTGTGTAGCGAGTTTACACAATGGGTGTTTTCTTTAGTTGTATTCACAAAGTTGGTTTCTACAAGGTATCTAGAAGCTGGTACTAACCATTCTATCATTCCAAATGATATGCCGAATTGTAGAAACATAAACCTCCATTCCAAACATTACAATTTACTCCAAACTTCAAAAACTCAAAACTTTTTCAGAGCGATAAAACTTTAATCTTGACATCCAGTGAATAGAATACATAATTTATATTTTTTAATGAAGCTATGGTATTGTTTTCAAACCGTCATGAGCATCCAAACAACAATTATCATAGTGAGAAACCCATTTCTGCATCAAATGTATCCTTACAACACTTATGTAGCGTGAAATTGCTACACAAGTTTTGTGCATCGTTCTTTTCCAAAAAAAAAATTTATCTCAAAACATTTTAGCCCTTTACTGATAAAAAAGACAAAACTGGAAAATGTGACTCATGGATTCTATACTTTAGCCACCTGTGCAAGCATGTCCAAATTTCCCCTGGCTTCATCATCAAATTTTGTTTGTTTCATCCTTAGTTTCAGAGCCCTATTTTCTTTCATCAGTGACAAATTATGTCTATTCATATTGTTAACTTGCTTGTGCAAAGGTACATTTCTTATTAACCTTGCCTGGGAATTGGAAATGGTTGCATAGGCATTGGAGATGGTTGGTCCACACTTATGAAGGTGTTTATAAATTTTTTTCTTTGTTGTTATGTTCTCTTCCCTGAGTTGAATGATCAAATCGTGTGCTTCTCTTAATTGTTTTTTGATCCTTTTGACATTTCTTTCACCTTCTTCAGGTGAGGTAAGGATCTTTTCAGTTGCTATAGGTTGATCCTATGCATGTGTTTATTCTATAGGCTTGTGTTCTGAAATAAATTTCCTAGCACAAGATATTTTCAAAGGAGTTGTAGGCTTGGGAAGCTCCATTGTTTCAGGACTTTGCACAACTACTCTCTCTTTACCTTTTCCCTTAGAACTTTTTGTAACTATTTATGTTGATTCTTTCTTTGACACAGATACATATTTTGGTGTTTAAATGATAGAAACCCTTTCAACAAGATTCTTCTTCATCTCCTTGTTTTCATAATGGAACCGTGCTATGGAATGATGAGCTTTCTTAAGCTGTTCTTGCAATTATTCAATTATTTCATCCTTTTCACTTGACTGAAATTGATATTTACCAATACCTTGAGTTGTATGTTCAATGGATTGTGTGTGTAGGGAAGGTAATATTTTGTATGTTGATCTTATGATTGGACTGCTAAGTTTTTATGTTTCAACAACCTCATCAACAAAGTGTAATTTTTTTCATTTCTTTTTAGCTTGTTGGCTTGGTGAAGAATCTTCAATTTATTTTCCTTCCCCGCAGTCATGTTCTGCAGACCTTTTCTCCCTCCTATTAGAATCCTCAGGGACTAAAGGAAATGTTTTTCCAACTGATAAGGGAGTATCTCCTTTGGGGTCTAAAGAAATCCTTGCTGAAACTAAGAAAGAATCCTAGTCTTTTTTCAATTTCTTAAGTTCTTCCAACACCAATAATTTCATGAGAGATAAATGAAACAAAATAGATTTAACCTGATTAGCCTTAGCCTCCACTCTATCTAACATTTTACCTAGTCTTATGTATAGGTAAAAAGGTAAATTCAAAGGGGTTTTTCGAGTGAAATGCATTAAAATCCTTATATGGTACTGATATACTCTGTCAAACCTGCCCTCACAGGTGAAATATCTTTGAATCACTCTTAATATCATTTTATAGTGTTCCAATATGTACTCTCTTGGAATGGTAGCACCACAATTTTTCTTTTTTATACTTAGGCTTCAAGAAATCAATGTAGAAGATAGAATCAAGGGGCATACCTTTGAACCATTTCTCCCCTTGAGCTAGAATTTCAGTTCCAACAGCTATTGTCTCCTCTGACACCTGGAAATTAATATTAGCAATATTTGTCTGGATGCCATTGAAGTTGAGGGAAAAATCCTTTGTCAACTGCAAATTATACCCCTAAATTTTATCACAAAATATCATGCATCTGGCTTGCTCAAAAGAAACCCTATTTGCTCAATCAAAGTCTACTAATTGCAAGTTTTGTGGCTCAAATATTATAACACTCCCTCCCTTATTGTATTTATTCTTCCCTTGAGTTTTCATACTGCAGATATATGCTAAAAACACTGTGACTATGGAGAAAAATAATTTTTATGGCTAGGTTTTTTACAGGGAACTTTACATAATGAGAAACAGAGCTAGGGTTTGCAACAAATGGGATCAAAGGAACTCACCAAGGTTAAATCCAGTCATTAAATCTCATATAGTATAAACTTAGAATTCTATATGGTAAGAAACATGACCCCTTGATATTTAAAATATGGAAATTATGCAGGACATGTGATGCATAGTGTATCAATAGGACTTGCGTAGAAGATGAACAAGGATTGCGTAGTGCGTGAGTCTTTTGAAATTTTCTATGGAAGAAGATTCTAACTGATGAGAGAGAGAGATTTTGCATGGAGAAAGGGGAGGGAAATAATTTCACATATCAAGCAAACCTGATTTGAAAGCATGATTAGGTTGTTGAAATGGCTTGACAATTTGTGTAGCGCCAATTTTTTCACAATGAACTGACACAACGTGTGATCCTTTACAAGCCGAATGTCAAAATCTCTTTGGAATATTAGTACATACAACATGATTACTTATGATAGATCCATATTTCTCATAACATGTCATTATGATTCATGATATCATTTGAAAACACTTCCCCTAGACCTTTGATTTATTACTTGGCTCTTTTATGACATACCACATTAGATCTTATGGCAACAATATTAGACTCATGACTCATGACTTATGCATACACTTAAAACTTTTCATGAGACTAAAGACTTTAAAAGCATGATTGACTATCACACACTTAATAACTCAAAATAGGAATGCATTGGTCTTCCCAACACCAAGGCATGACTTTGCAAACTCTTAACACACATATGACTATACCTTAAAATCAAGGACACTAACACATCGTCTTCACTTTCACATTGAACTTTTCCTGTTCACACCTGACCATCAGAGTTTTGTCAAGTGCACCAAAAAACTGCTTCTGTGTGTTCCAAAGTTCTTCATTTTTGTCAATGGCCTTTGTTTTTATGGTTTCGAGAGAAGTTGTTTGGTTTCAGATCTCTTCTACAGTTTTCATCAAGAGGTCATTTTCTAGCTATATCCTCCTAATTTCATTTTTTCCTCTTTCATTGAAAGTTCTTAATTTGGCCAATTCTCCTTTGAGCTTGGTTACCTCTTGGTCCTGTGAGGTATTAATATTTTTCATCTCACTCACATGGGCCTTTTGGGTGAGTGAGGTTGATTCACTAAATCTATCATGTAGATTTTTCTCTTGTTCTTGGAGCTTCCTATCCATCTCCTCTTCATGGATTTTCTTGGTCTATTATATTTCTTTCCTATGCTCACTATCCATTGCTTATTTGAAAGTCTCCAAGGTCATTTCTAGCTCTATAAAATTGGATTTTGTAGCATCAAGTGACACGACAACTTCATGGATTGATAATATGTTTACACCTGCAAAGGAATTAAGTGATAAGGATTCTTTTAAGTCATTATCCTTCACATCAGGTCCATCATTCCATTTGATGTTTCTTTCGGGAGCTCCTTGGATCTCTTCGGCTTTTCCCCTTTTCCTTTTAGGGTTTTTTTTCTTGATGGCTCATGTTTTTTCGTTGTAATAGTAATCATCAATGACTACTACTACTCCTTTCAAACCAAGTCCTTCATAGGTGAGTGATAGGATTCCTGGAATAGAAGCTAAGGGGGTGCACTCCTATATGGGGGTGTTGATTAGGTTGGCCTCAAGATTTATAGTGATAATGGAATCAACGCCTGCTAAACTATTATATCGGACCTCAAGACAATCAACCTTATATTTTTCGTTTATTTCATGGGAATTTCTCAGTGCGACCGATGTTGATTACCCTTTGTTTGTTGTTTCCCATTTCCTTGTGTTGACTTTATGTGAGGGGGGGTATTTGCTTCAGATTTTATCTAGTGTAGCTTGTTTCTTCTTCATTTGTTGGTATTTTTTCTTGAGATTATTCAACTTTTTTTCTAGTTCGGCTTATTTATCTCTCCTTTCCCATTCTTATTTAATTAGCCTTCCTTTGTCTTCATGTAGGAGGGATTTGAATTGTTACAGTCTCAGTGTTTTGTTTTTCTATTCATATTTCCTAATTTTTTGTTGAGAAGTGTCGATGGTGAGTCTTTATACCACTTATTCAAAACTTAGAGCACGACGGAAAATGTCTTTTGAGAATCGAGCCTCATGCATAATTTGTGGTTCCAACTTGACGACTTTCATGTTCTCATACACCACATTTCTTCATTTGTTGGTATTTTTTCTTGAGATTCTTCGGCTTTTCTTTCTAGTTCGAATTCTTTATCTCTCCTTTCTTATTATTCTTTAATTAACCTTCCTTTGTCTTTGTGTAGGAGGGCTTTGAACTGTTCCAGTCTCAGTGTTTTTTCTTGCTATTCATCTTTCCTAATTTGTTGTTGAGTAGTGTCGATGGTGAGTCTTTATACCACTTATTCGAAGCTTAGAGCACCATGGAAAACATCTTCTGAGAATCAAGCCTCATGCATAATTTGCGGTTCCAACTTGATAGCTTTCATGTTCTCATACAACACATTTTGGGGTTCATGTGATTTGGGATCTTCGAGACAGAGACACAATTGATTGAGTGTTTATTCTTCCTTTTCATATTGCTTCTTGTTAATTAGAGAGTATGACCCTATCTGGATGGGGAAAATTGGCCAGTACCTTTTATTTTTTTCTGAAAGGTAGATGGTGACCCCCTTTTTCCATAGTCTGGTATGCAACCTCCCTGGATAATAGCTTATCGGGCACATACTTGGGTAGAAAATGTGGTGCTCCTGTGGCCCCGTAGATCCAAATGTAAGTGTAGCACTTCATCATGTACTAGTCCCCAATATCCTTTAAATATTTGAGAGCCCCAGGAGAGAGGAAGTAATCACAAATTTTATAAAAAAGATGTCATAAAAAATGTCATAAAAGATGGCCTTGTTCAAGGGAGCGAGGAAGTAATACAAAATGTCATAGAAAAAAAAATCCAGTTGCCTTCCCATAGTTGTGAATAATACAAATGGATGGGGCCCTTTTCCAGGGTCTAGGCCCAGTTAAATGCAGGGAATGAGTTAGTTGCACATTACGAATTCTATAAGGTAGGAAGATATGTAGAATCCAAGGTTTTTCATACCTTTGGGATCTTGGCTTCGCTTCATGATGCTGAAAGAGAGGATGCTCACCCAATTGAATGCTTGGCTCTTCTAGGATAACATGTATTCCATGGGAAACCACTCCATCCTAAAACGAGTGTTGATATCCTTGCCATAAAGTCTACAAATCATGGTGTTTAGCACCCTGTAAGGGATCTTGAGGTATCATCCAGGGACATGCCTTTCACCATTTTTCATTGGCCATTCTTCATCATAGAACCAATCTTCCATCAAGGTCTCAAAATCTTCATGTTCGACCCATAATTGTTCTATAAAAGACTCGTTCATGACCACTATAGGATTTGGGATTTGATATATAGCTTAGATATATTCTTCTTTGAGCAAAGCGATCGTGAGACCTGAAGTGTTGAGTATCAACCCTATGTATTTCTGCAGATACACAAAACACTATTTAGCTGCGTCATTCTAAGGAAACAACTTTGGGCGAGAAACTATTGTATGCATGTCGCTTTTCATTCCTATATGCATCGATGTCTCGATCATAAGAAGGGAACCTTTCATTCTTGAAAATATCCAGGATCTCGGAGTATTAAGGGTAGTGTTCCATTCCATCGTGGTTGTTGGTGCTGGAAATGTTAAACGAATCGAGGATTGAAGTTGGAACGGGCGTTCCAAAATTTTGGATTTTTCCCTTCGTGGTGAGCATACTGGACATTTCTTCACCTGAGTAAACATAGAGGTTAATAGTTAATAGGTTCATTTTAGGGGAATAAATGCCAGTATTCAAGAATTTACAGTATACTCACTCAGAAACAGGGGATGACAATTAATCAAACCGAGAGAGTGGAAAATCGCAGAAACAACCTTTGTTTTTCTTAGCGAGCATGTGAAGAAACCTCGAGTCTTGATGCTCTTTTTTTTTAAATGCTTCACAGATTCCCTCTAGACCCTAGTGTAACAAATGAATAAGGTGTGACACAACTTAGAATTAGTCATAGTAGTACACAGTAGAGTAAATGTATTTACGGGTATTTGGCAGTTTTAATTGTTAGGGCATGGGAAAATTTGAAAGATCTAGATAGTCGAATAACCATCATCATCAGTAGTCGATATATATGAGATATGTGAATATTTGCAAGGGACAAACTCTGACGACGATAAATCGTGATTGGGTTGCTTAATATTAATTACAAGGTTTAAACTTTGAAAGATAACTCCTTTTAAATTTCATCGATATGACCATTGGGCACTAATATTCTCTTTATTAATGTTCATCATATGTCAAGATATCCATAGGGGATCATTACTTGAAAAGAATGAGATCAATGGTGGTGAGGTAATTGGATATGACCAAGATCATCTGGTCCGTAGGATGAGTTAATGTGAAATCATTCGGAAGTAGAGGTAGTGTCATCATCTATGTGTTAGAATATGATGAATGTGCTCATCTTACCATAGACAATATCTCTATTTTCAGCCAACCATAGGCCAAAGCCACCCTCCGAGCACCTTAACCTTGACAGAGAATCACTCTAGAAGAAAACCCTAGGCTAGATAGCCAAAAAAAGGGTATCACACCTTTCTCCAAGGATAGCGCACCAAACAAGAGTCGGTCATATAGTCCAAACCATAACCAAGAGATAGTCCAAAACAAAACGTAATCTTCTAGCTGCTGCAACTGTAACGACAACTCTCTTCCATACTTGCGCACAAAACTGGCTAATTGAAGTGCGCACAAGTGAGCTCTACAGTTCTGAGAATGCCTACCAGAATGAAGACTGGCCTCCTGTATTTATACTAATTATGGCTAACTGCCTGGGCCGACTTCTCATTCTGGGTACCTATTTACTCAGTGTATATTATTTCTTCTGGCCAACTTCTTTTCTTGGAGGCTAATAACCTAATACGAATTATCCTCTTGAGCTGAATTTTTTTCTAGGGTTATTATCCAACTCATTAGGGTTTCTTCTTGCTTCCTAGAATATTCTATTCTCGTTAGGTTTACATGTGGAGGTAAATACCTCCCACAACTACCATAATATCAACACTCCCTCCTAGCTAGGGAGGTATTACAGGTAATGGTCTTGAGCACAAACATACCATTCACCCAGTAGAATCAACATAGTTGTATAGACTATCTCATGACTAGATCATGAGCACCATCATCACCATCAGTGTCATCAGCTGCATCATCTCTCGAAACCATACTCCATCTGAGTAATCAGACATGATGCCGGATAAGTCAATCGCACCACATAGTGACACAAGAGCCATTCTTTTAATCTGGACATGTGTCCTGGAAGAATAAATGTTCTGAACCATTTTCCGTCTGGGAAATCTATGTCCTTTGATCATCCCTGTAGTTGATAATCATTTCCAACACTACTGTTAGTCTTCAAGGCAATTAGAACAATATCATTCAATAGAACACAATTGTGTCTATCCATAGTAGTATACAACTACAATCCAGTGGTACACTACCACACCAAGTAGCACACAAGTACTTGATCAGTGAAGTATAGTCACAAACAATGGAACACATCCACCATAGTAGTATACATCTATTGTATAGAGACATACAGTCTTCATAACAATAATTTGATGTCAACCTACACATAAACAATGTTATGATATAAACCGAATCATCCGGGCCATTCTTCCACTCACATCTATGAGATATGGAAGAGCATCTACACTCAGAAGGTCAAACATCAATGATGAGCTATCTGGACTATTCTTCTCAAGCAAGGAAGAATAAATGTCCTGATTTCTAATCCTGGACCATTCCCCACCCTGGGCCAGTCCTCCAACACTAAACAAAGTGCAACCTGGAGAGAATGAGTCTACCCTAGGGAATGCATGTCCCTGATTGATAAACCTGGACCATTCCCCACCCTGGGCCATTCCTCCGACACTAAACAAAGTGAAACCTAGAGAGAATGAATCTTCCCTAAGGAATGACTGTTCGGACCATTTCCTAAGGAAATGACTATCTTGCACCAACCTCCAAAACATACCATTCTTCGAAATTGTTCACAACTGTGATCTTCGAGAGAATGATTGTCCGACGAGGCGGGACAGTCTTCTTGAGTAACCCTCAAGAAGAGAGACTTCCCTATACCATTCCCCATGTTAACCACAATGGGAAATCGCTGTCTATGGTACATCAACAATCCATCAAACCATTTTCATTACAAAAATGACCGTTCGATTTGGACCATTTTCCAAACTGGAAAAATGTTTGTCCGTCAGAAATCTCAAACCACTTTCCGAACTGGAAAGGAACTACTCATCCTGGACCATTTTTCAAATTGAAAAATGATTGTCCATAAATCAATAACACATCAGTGCTCCCTCCCAACCTGGGATTCATTTCTTCCTTTTTCAATAGGGAAGTCATCTCCACGATCTCTAGCTTGAGTACGCAAACTCTTTCATCTTGGAAAGAAGATTTACCAGATTGTTTGCTTATCTTCTCGTCTATGGAGATATATATATTGGAGAACCACTTTCTCCTTTCTGGACTTCATCATGGAGAATGTAATTCTTGATCTCAAATGTACTTCAGTTTTTTTGGAACACTGGTTTTCTATGAAGGCTTCATATAGCTTTGATCAATAAAGTATATCATTGTTGAATTCCTCTTTGGTTCCTTCTAGCTCACAACATCATGGGAAGGGTCAAATTGGAACATATCCAAGTGGTACTTCTTCGTCCATCATGAGAGTTTTTCATGGATTAGCGATCCATCATCCTGAGCTTCTGAGTAACCATTCTGATACAATATCTTTGTTATAGAAAGTCTTCATCATGCTTCTGTTGTGCATTGGAGGTTCTCCACCAAGTTGTCTTCTTCCATCTGCATACAAGGGTCTCTTTCTGGTATACCTCAAAGCCTTCAGGTTCATACGCTCTTTGTTCAATTTCTTTGGAGAACAGTCTTTTCATTCATCTGATGTAGAAATCCAACCCATGGATATTGTGGATGATATAATGACTCATGTAGAAGTATGTATGGTTTACTTGGAACACGTAATCATCATAGTCTTCTCCCTCCATCTAGGAGAACCTCTAGTTCTAGATCTCGCAATGCTTACATTCATAAGTCTTTCATAAACTGTTCTTCATCACAACTTTCAGTACCTCTACTTGATTTCTTTCAGTGAGTTCATATTAGGCTAGTAATCTTGTGATTCTTGATACAATGACTGGTTGTTCTAGATTCTCTTTCTTTCTTGGAATATTCATGTTCTTCCTCATGTTTCTCTTTAGATCTTGGGTCCATGGAGTTTTCTATAGATTCCATGCTTTGAAGATTCCAACTTGTTCCTTTTATCATAGGATCATGGATGTGTATGGACAATCACAGATACTTTAAGACTTATTTTCGAAGAGGGCTTCTTCTGAAGTCAAACTGAACACGTATTGTTTTTCATGGCTGCTACCATGGATATTAACTTCATCATATTTGTTGGCCCTTGGTTATGGAAATAAGTGAATATCAAGGAAGAAAAGGAAAAATGAGAACTGCGCGGAAGACACAATGATTGTTACTGGGTCAAAGTGAGCAAAAGAGCAGAAAAGATGGAGCGAAGTAATAGAAAGAAAGCCATTGGACGAGGAGATCAAGGACGATAGATCAACAAGAAATAAGGATCGTGGACAACTCAACAAGTGGGAAAATCCACCATTGGATGCTTTGGAGAACCGTGCGAGAAGGAAGGAAAGACAGGTTGGAGAAGCCCTGAAAACGTGGGTCAAGTTGACCTAGGGTTTTAGACACCTAGGGTTTTGGTATATAGGGTTTTGACACCTAGGTCTCGGCCTAAGGATGTCGGTGAGTGTTTGTAATGTATAAATAGAGGTCTAGAGGACCTGGGATGGGTTGGTACTAGGTTGGTTGAGATTTCATTACTATTGTGTGATCAAGTAAGGACTATTGTGTGTGAGAGAGAAGTGTTGAGTATGAGAGCCTTCTGGTATTGTAAGATCTTCAGCTAGGTGCGAAGATCAACCCTACAGCTGGGTGCGCAGGGAGGGGAGAGATAGAGAGGAAAAGAAAGAAGATTTTCTAGCTAAGAGAGAAAACAAGAACTGTATGCTTCATCTTAATACATTATAAAGAACAGTTCTGTGGACGTAGCCCTAGAGAGAGGGTGAACCACGTATATCTTGTGTTGTATGTGTGATTGATGTTCTATTCTTTGTTATTGGTATACTACTATTGCATTACTGTGTTAGATCTGATAGATATATCTTGTGCAGTAGATCCTAGGAAGATAAATAATACTAGATTGTTGTGTGTCGATCACTTTGAACCCACTTTACATTCCTTCTAGTTGTAGACATCTCTGTCCTGCAACCCCCACATAGCTATTTCAGGTGAGACTACATCTTCCTCGCAGGTGTTTTTGAAAGGGCCAGTAGCTAGGGCTTGTTGGTGCACTCTTGGATCTGAAACTTGGGTCTACCCCTGTGTCAACAAATGGTTTCGTTGCGGGGACATGAATCTTCTTGAGGGAATGTCAAGGTGGTTTCCATCAAAGACAAAAATTCAAAAGTGGATAGAGGATCAAGAAAAGGAATTCGTTGAATCCCATAACAAGAACTCTAATCTTAGTACAGAGGATTGGTTGGAGAGATATATCTTTACTGATATACACGATATTTTCTTTGAAGGAATCCATCAGGAGCTATATGAGTGGTTAGCTAGGTTAGAAGATACTCGGTTTGAGATCAGATCTAGACCTCCTTTGGTTTGGACGTCGGTGTTGATCAAGAAGGTCAAGAGAGTCGATAATTTCGTGTCATGAGTAGTAGGTCATTGGTTTGATAGAACCATTGGAGAGTACATCACCGAGTTTGTTGTTGATAGAGTAGAGTCATATAGCCAAGACGAGAGATATTTATTCAATGGACCCAGAGGAAAATTTTTACATTTTCTGAAGCTGAGGATCAAGATGATATTGCATAAGAAGAACATCTTGAAGATACAGTAGATTGGTTGGATTTGAAAAAGCTAATGTTCAAAAATTTGGACAGCGACAACGACATAGAGGCTTGACATACGCGCAGTGGGAGAGCGTTCAGAGAAGTTCATCTTACGAACTTATTCAAGCAGAACTACGGGGATGAGGGTTTCTATAATGCAGAAGAGGCAGACCTGATGGACGAAGAACATTCAGAACCCGCTAGGGTAGAGGAAGGGAAAGTTTAAGAACCTCACCGGGACAAGCCAAAAACTTCAGGAACTGTGCAGACTGCTGAAGTAAGCACTATTAATCCCCTTGTTGTTTCAGCAGCACTAAGCAATTAGAATAGTTAGAGTCACCAGAGTCCTCAGAGCACTATTACTGGCAGTTCAACATATAGTCAGACAAGAAACCTAGGAAACCTAGGAACATCTATGGAAGATGAGATGAGGCTCCCTATCTTTAGGGGAGATGGGTCTGAAGACCCTGATCAACACTGGTTCCTATGTGAAGCCGTATGGAATATTAAAAATGTCATCGACAAAGCTGTTAAAATAACCCAGTTTAGTACTACCCTAAGGGATCACGCACTGAGCTAGTACATGAAGCTTGTCCAAGGATTTGCACAGCCTAAGCCATTGAATCAGATCAAGAATGCATTGATTTCAGAATTCAAGAAACCCAAATTAGAATCACAATGTATTACAGAGTTGAAAGAGATCAAGCAGAAGGTAGTCGAACCCATTTGGGAATTCGATCAGAGATTTAATACCTTAACAAGCCGATTGACTTTTCAGATCCCAGATGAGAAGAACAAAGAGTGGTTCATTGTTGCCCTTGTATCACACATCAGAGTTCCTCTCATGCAACAAAATATTTCTTCGCAGGTTGAGGCACTGGAGATCGCCATGAATCTATAATTAGCCCCTATGGGAAAATCTAGTTTAGGTATGAGCCAAATCTTGAGTCAGCTAACTAGTTTGTCTCTCTAGGTCGAAGATATGAAAAAAGACAAGGGAAAAGATAAAAGAGAAGACATTTGGTGTGTTAGATGCAGATCAGAAGTCCATCACAAGGAAAACTATCCCCTATTCCATGAATACTTGGCCTCTAGAGCTCTGAGCCCTTTGAAGAAAGTCACCTTACCCTGGTGTGAGTTATGTAGAAATAGACATCGCCCCGGTGAGTGCTATTACATGTAAAAATATGGTCAGACACCCAAAAATTTGTATTTGACGTTCTGTAAGTACATGGGACATGATGATAAGGATTGTAGGGCTTACGCTCTCATGCATTAAAGGTCAATAGACATATATATAATCCAAGGAGAAGTACAACAAGAAGGAAACACTACGCAATATAACTCCCCTAGGAGAGGAAACTTCAACCCTCACGATGGATTCCGAGGAGGAGGAGGAGGTATGGGTCGAGGCTGAGGACAGATCATCTATTACAACTACGCACAACCAGGACACCTCGCCAGGGACTGTCATAACCCTTGTACCACTTGCAGCTATTGCAATTCCTTCAAGCATTTTATCGAGGAATGTCCAACATTGTTGGCTAAGCTTCAGGAAAGACGAGGACCTCAACAGAACCCGCAAGTTCAATTGATATATGCTAAACCTCATGGAGAAGACCCCATAATTGCTTTTATCACTAGAGGAGGCGTTGTTACAGGAGAAGACAAATTGATCCAAGGAAAGACTACAGAAGACTCAGGAATCAGGAAAGCTGCAAAGAAGACCCAAACTTTTGATGCAAAGAAAGAAAGACACATATTTGAGGAGGCCAGAAAATATTTCAAATCATACCAAGGCTCTTCATCAAAGACACAACCATAAGTAAGGGAATATGGAATTTTGCAGGAATTTGATCAGTCTGCTTCACCAAGAGAAGGAAAAGAGGTAAGCAAGCTCATGGAATTCCTATATACTTGTATTAAGTTGATTCATGATGAGAGCATTGTACACGAGTTACCAAATTTAATCAGACAGTATGAGATAGGAAATATAGACCCCTTACTGAATAGGGAAGTACACCAAATCGCTAAAAAGAGAAGGACAAATAAGGAATTACACGTGAATGCTAAAATAGGAGAATATGATATAGACTATGTGGTCCTCAACTCAGGGTCAGAGGTCAATATCATGACAAAGAAAACTTGGGCACTGATGGGAAAAATGAAGTTGATCTATTCCCCTATCAGTCTTAGGATGGCTAATCAGCAAGTTGTCAGCCCCTTTGGATGATTGGAGCATGTCCTTGTGGACATCGATGGAGTAAGAACATTTGCAGATTTTGAGGTAATTGAGATAGTTGATGATAGTTGTCCCTACCCTGCACTGTTAGGAATTTATTGGGATTTCAATAATTCCACTGTGGTTGATTTAAAGAAAAGATGTATGACATTTGAAAGAGATGACCTTAGGGTCATTGCACCCTTAGATCCAAATGAAGGTCAGTGATACATAGAGCCCAGCAGAGAGGAAGACCGCACATATGAAATGGAAAACATATACAAATTAACACCCAGACAACAGGATTATATTAATCCTACAGCCGATGGAAACCTAAGCTGGAGAAGTGACAATGCATGTTCATTAGACTCAGAAGAAGCACTGGAGAGTTAGTAGAATAAAATGTTTGAAGTATCTACAAGAAGATGTGCTATATTAACTAGAGAAGTTCGTTGGATCAACACAACAGTAAGTAACTTACCCACCTTTGATGGTCTGAATCCTTTAGAAACATTCTTGTCAGAATTTGAAGAAAGTGTACCAATGCAACAAAGATTGTTGGCAATGGATGAGGCCCTGAAAGAAACCCCAACAAGATGGTGGGGGACACACAAAACCAACATTGCAGACTAGGTACAATGTCGTACCTTGATGACAACGTTGTTCTCAGCACAAGTAGAAGGTTGTGAAGTTCGGTACACAAGTCGAAGCTGCCCAAAGGACCATGTGCAAAGTTGTGAAGAATCCTGGAGCAACATTCCTCAAGAGCAGTGGGTGCACAAATTCATTAACACATTGGACATGACACCTATCAACTAGTACCTTCAAGCAGATTTGCGCCTCATCACTACAAATTGGGAAGGTATGACACAGAATTTTGTAACCACCTTCTTATTTGAAGGTCAATATCCTTCAGTAGATCAAGCATTGCAGATTGTAAGAGAGAAAGTATTCGAGGAGACATCTAACCTCCCTTTGGAGCAAGAAGAGGATGAATGGATTGTGCCTCTCCAGAAACTGCAAGGTTGTTACAACATCAATGTTGATGAGGACAATGATCCTAGAAAGGTGAACATCGCAGAAAAAAAAGGCCAAAGAGATGTGAAAGGACTAGGAGTTGAGTTACCATTCATTAGACAGCCAATCAAGATGAAGAAGGTCAATATTGGAACAGAACAGACACCGAAGATTGCAAATGTTGGAGATTATTGGGATGTTACCACTATTGACAAGATTACAAAATTACTGCATGAATATCAGGACTTGTTTCCAAACAAGTTCACTAATATGAAGGGCATTAAAGGGCCTATGGGAGATATGAGGATCCCTTTGAAACCAGATGCAAGACCAGTCAAACAGAGACCCTACAGATTGAACCCTAAATATAAGGAGGAAGTGAAGATTGAGCTCGACAAAATGTTGGAAGAAAGGATTATAGAACCTGTGGAAGAATCAGAATGGATTATCCCTATGGTGATACAGGATAAGAAGACAGGAGAGATCAGGATCTTCATAGATCTTAGGAAGTTGAACGATGCATGTTTGCATGACCCCTTCCCTACGCCATTCACTGACGAAGTGTTAGATAATGTGGGAGGCCAGAAGGTATACTCTTTCACAGATGGATTCTCGGGATACCATCAGATCTTGATTGCCAAGGAAGATCGCCATAAGACCACATTTGCAACAGAATGGGGGTCCTATCAGTATACAATGATGCCATTTGGATTTAATAATGCCCCAACCATCTTTTCTAGGGTGGTGGTCGAAGCATTCAAGGAGTTTCTGCATAAATTTCTAGAAGCATATTTTGATGATTTGACTGATTTTAGTTTATTGAAAAATCATATTGAATGTCTAAGGCTAATGTTGGACAAATGCAAGCAGTGTCAATTGCCTTGAATCTGAAGAAATGCATCTTCTTCTTACCATTTGGAGTGTTGTTAGGTCATATTGTATGCAAGCAGGGATTGTTGGTCGATCCATCTAAAATTGCCATTATAGTTTATCTACCCCCTCCTACTTCAGTCAAACAACTATGCATTGTGCTGGGACATACTGGATACTACAGGAAGTTCATTAAAGGATATGCCCAGATTACAACACCCATGGAGAATCTTTTGAAGAAATATTGTCAGTTTAGTTGGACAGAAGAGTGACAACAAAGCTTTGACACACTGAAATAGAAAATGGTTACTGCGCCGATTTTGGTTTTTCCAGATTGGAGCCAGGAGTTCCATGTGCATGTTAATGCATCTTCTATTGCTTTAGGAGCAGTCTTAGCACAACCTAGGGAAGGAGATATTGACCATCCATTAGCCTTTTCCAGCAGGAAGCTATCAATTGCTAAGATCAATTACACCACTACTGAGAGAGAGGGGTTAGCCATGGTGTATGTGCTGCATAAATTTCACCACTACTTGTTGGGAGGACACTTTAAAATGTTTACTGATCACTCCACGCTGAAATACCTAGTCAACAAGCCAGTTTTGGGGGGGAGAATATGTTACAGGTATGAAATAACTGAGAGGGGGGGGGTGAATCAGTTATTGTAA
>ML813808.1:101999-123597 GCA_009831015.1 Picea engelmannii | reverse complement strand
GGAGGAAAGGATTCAAACCTTCCTTCAGTATGCTAAGGGAGATTTCAAGAAGGAAGATTCCTTGGGGAAAAGGGGAAGACCACCAATCCAATGTTGGGGATGCAAGGAAGATCACCTGTACAATGATTGCCCACATAGAAAGGACAGAGTGAAGACTACAAGAAGCTACAACAATCAAAGATATGGGAAGAATCTATGGAGCTTTAAATGATCGACAAGCAGAGTACCAGTTCAATATGATCAAGGTGGAAGGTAAGATCATAAATCAGCCTGTTGCTATTTTGATTGATTTAGGAGCAAGTCATTGTTACATTGATCCTAAGATAGTGGATAGATTACATTTGGAGAAAAGTAAACTTGGAAAAGCAAGTTTGGTTCAGTTAGACACTGGAACCAAAAGAAGCATCCATGACATGGTCAAAAGTTGTTCCATAACTCTTAATGGCGTGAATACTAGTATTAATATAAATATCATACCATTGGGGTCTTATGATATTCTAATTGGAATGGATTGGTTGAACAAGCATCATGTTGTCCTAGATTGTCATAACAAGACATTTACATGTCTTGATAGAAATGGAAAACAGAGCACTGTGAAAGGAGTTCCAAGACCCATCTCTATAAGGGAGATTTCAACCTTACAACTAAAAAGATGTTTTAGGAAAGGATGTCAATTGTATGCAGCTCATGTGGAAGAGACAGATAATACAAAAGGGTTGAGCCTCGAATATTTCTAGGTACTACAGGAATTTGAAGATGTATTCCAAGAAATACCTAGATTTCCACCAAGAAGGGAGATAGATTTCTTAATTGATTTAGTGCCAGGAGCTGCCCCGGTGTCTAAAACACCTTACAGAATGAGCATTCCAGAGTTAAAATAATTACAAATGTAGTTGGAGGAACTGTTGAAGAAAGGGTATATACGTCCAAGTGTTTCACCTTAGGGAGCACCAATAATTTTTGTCAAAAAGAAGGATGGAACCTTGAGGTTGTGTATTGACTTTCGACAACTGAACAAGTACACTATAAAGAACAAGTATCCTCTACCCCAAATTGATGACCTCTTTGATCAGCTAAGAGGACGAAATATATTCTCAAAGATTGACCTGAGGGTAGGATACCATCATGTAAGAATCAAGGAAGAAGACATTCATAAGACAACCTTTAGGACCAGGTATGTGCATTATGAATTTGTAGTGGTTCCATTTGGACTGACCAATGCACCAGCTGTCTTCATGTGCTTAATGAATGGCATATTCAGGAATTATTTGGATAAGTTTTTCATAGTATTCCTGGATGACATACTTATCTATTCTAAGTATGAAGAGGAGCATGAACAACACTTAAGACTGGTGTTGCAAGTACTGAGAGAACATCAGTTGTATGCCAAGTTGAGTAAGTGTTCTTTTTATCAAATCCATTACTTGGAACACATTATTTCAGAGCAGGGCATAACAGTAGATCTAGAGAAGATCGAAGCCATTAGAGGATGGCCAACACCCAGAAATGTGTCAGACGTCAGATATTTTATGGGATTAGCTGGCTACTACAGAAGGTTCATAGTAGGGTTCTCTAAGATTTCTCATCCCATCACTTCTTTGCAAAAGAAGGGAGCTAAATTTGAATGGATACTCAAGTGTGAACATAATTTTAATCTATTGAAGGAATTACTTACTAGTGCACTTGTGTTAAAGATTGTTGACCCAAATGAAATTTTTATGGTATGTACAGACGCATGTAAGGAAGGACTTGGGGGAGTCCTCACGCAAAATGGACATCTCATTGGATATGAGTCTGGAAAGCTTAAGGAACATGAGAGGAACTATGCCACGGATGACTTGGAACTTGTTGCCATTGTTCACACCTTGAGGATGTGGAGGCATTATCTCATGGGGTGGAGGCATTATCTCATAGGGAAGAAATTCGAATTAAGGACACACCACATTGGCCTAAAGTATCTTTTTGAACAACCAACATTGAATGCTAGGCAAACAAGATGGCTAGAATTTTTAAGTGAATATGACTTCGATATCAAGCATATCAAGCATATCAAGGGAAAGGAGAATAAAGTTGCTGATGCACTTAGTAGAAGAGTGCATACCATGCATGCTACTGCTGTCAGTATGCATCAGTCAGACTTGAAGAGTAGAATTTTAGATGGTTTTGCTACAGATCAACATTACCTATAGGTAAAGGAAAACTTACAACAAGGAAATGTACAACAGAAAATAATGTAGTATGAGCTAAGGGAAGACAGATTACTCATGCATAAAAATAGAATCTATGTTCCTAGCTCCGGAGAACTGAGGAATTTGGTACTGAAGGAAATGCATGATGTTCCCTAAGTTGGACATCCCGGTTACTAGAAAACAATTACAGCAGTGAGAAGCCAGTTCTTTTGGCTGGGAATGAAGAAGGATGTTGCTGATTACATCGCTCAATGTATGGAATGTCAGAAGGTGAAGGATGAGCATAGGCACCCAACGGGTTTGTTGCAACCATTGCCAATTCCAGAGAAGAAATGGGAAGTGATCACCATGGATTTCATCACATGATTACCCAAAACGAATAAGCAACATGATTCAATCATGGTGGTGGTTGACAAATTAACAAAGGCTGCTCATTTTGTGCCTGTGAAGACAATGCATACAACGACTAATATTGCAGACATTTTCATGAAGGAAATTGCTAGGTTGCATGGGATACCTAGGACAATTGTCTCTGACATAGATACAAAATTTACCTCAAATTTCTGGAGGGTATTGTTTAAAGGATTTGGCACAAATCCAAACTTTAGCACAACATATCATCCCCAAACAGATTGGAAAATAGAGAGAGCCAATAGAATAATTGAAGATATGTCAAGAATGTATGTGATGGATAAGCCATCTAAGTGGGAAGATTACTTACACTTGGTTGATTTTGCATATAATAATGGGTATCAAGATTCATTAAGAATGAACCCATTTGAAGCCTTGTATGGTAGGAAATGCGATACTCCAATAAGTTGGGACAACCCAACAGATAGAGTGGTACTTGGGCTGGAGTTGCTCAAGGACATGGAAGACCAGGTGGTTAAGATCAAGCAAAATTTAAAGGCAGATCATGATAGACATAAAGTTTATGCAGACAAGAACATGACAGCTAAAGAATTTTAAGTAGGGGAGAATGTACTTTTTGAAAGTGAATCCCAAGAAAATCTCATTGAAATTGAGCAGTTGTACAAAGCTGGGAGCCAGATTCCGTGGTCCATTTGAAATATTGGATAGAATAGGGCCAGTTGCATACATGCTTGCATTGCCTGCTTCCATGAATGTGCATAATGTATTTCATGTATCTTTACTAAATAAATATGTACATGACCCTAACCATGTTATTGATTGGCATCTGATTCAGGTAGAGACAGAGGGAGATTTTCAGGTTCAGCCAATGCAGGTATTGGACATAAAAGTCAAAATGCTCCAAAATCGAGTTATAGAGCTGGTAAAAGTTCAGTGGACCTGCTATGATCTTGAAGATGCTACCTAGGAGCATGAAGATGCCATGAGGGCAGAGTACCCGCATCTTTTTGAATAAATTTAAGATTTTGATCTCTATTTTGTATATGCAGTGAGGACAGTGCCAAAATAAGGGGGAGGGGATGCAACACCCCAGGTTTTGAACCCCCATTTTAAATAATGTATTGTTACAATGTTGAGACGCCAGGGTGCCCAAACAATTATTAAAAGGCCAATGTGCCAAAGACATGTAATGTTTTCTATAATTATTAATAATAAACACATTGCTGGCTGCTAGACAGATAAGGACTAGCGTTATAGGGGGCTATGATTCCACAAGAGAGGGGGCTTGAGGGGCTAAGTGTTTATTCCTATGTTAATTACCCTTTTGCCTAAAGGAGGGGATTATTTACTTAAGCTTGTTGGGGAATGCCAGGAGGTTATTGATTCCCCACGAAGTTACTTAAACCCACCTCTGGTCTGATGGGGGGGTTGGATTGATGGCTTGTTCACTGATTTTCTTGTACGTTCATTCATTTCCCTCACGCACTTTCATGCACCCACTTACCCATTCAATGATCCATCCTCATCCGCGTCTTGGCTTGGGAAAGGGGAACTGAACTGCTGAGGAATTAGCCACGGTATGGTGGGATGTAGTGGTCGCTGGTGTGATCCATTTGTGACTGGAGGCCAGGATGTCTGAGATGCGTTGGCATGTGCCATGTTTTGCTCACAACTGCGAGTCCTTAGAGTTCCAACATTAATATTCTGGACCAGCTGTGCTAGAGGCCCTGAAAAAGGGAGGAGGAATGCCTGAGGGACTGCATGGCAGAGAAGGGTGGAGGTCTGCTCTCTTGGGGTGGTACAGGCTGGGTGGAAGAGGGCTAGGTACTTGGATTGTTGTGGGTGTTGGGAAACCTACGAGAGATTAAGAGTTGACTGGTTTGGGAACCCAAGTACACTCTAGAACCGTCCTTGTGAATTCATAGCCCTGGCTCGTGGGTGACACTGCTGTTGAGATTTGGAGTAGTGGTGTCCATGGTTGGGTGGAACGTCCTTGGTCTGCAACTAGTTGGTGTTGCCTTTTTATAAAGATAAGTTCTCTCTGTTGTGATATTATTATCTGTGTATGAATGTATTCCGCTGTGTATTTTAATTATCATTGAACTAAATCTTATATTATGCATGCTTGTTGGATATTGTTGTGCTCATTAAAGTCTTTTCTTTTATGCATCCTTAAATTTTAAAAAGGTATCGGTAAAATAAAGAAATCCAAGGGCGGGCTTGAAGGTAGCGTACCCCGGCCTGTGGGTGGCTGGGTATGTTACAGGTTGATATCAACATTATCAAGGAAGAAGATGGAATACTTGTCAATATTCATGGAACAAGGCATCACCAAACTACTCTTCAACAAAATAGTATCAAAGACCAACAACCACTGCAAATTGGAGAAGCTTCAACAACAATACATGGAATCAACGAAAAGAAAATTATGTAACAATTAGCCACCAAGGATTACGATTGAAAATAATTGATTTTGGATGGATAGATCATCAACAATGGAATGATGAAAGTAGGAGCATAAGAAAATCATATTACCTGGTTTCATCACATGTGAAGACTTTAATTGCAAAGCTTTGAGGACAAATCTTTTTGAAGGAGGGTATTATGTTATGACCCAAGGGGGGCATATATATGGCTAAATGTATATGATATGACCCCAAGGGGGGGGGGAATTTATGGGCCTAAATGTACATGTAATGTGTAAATATATATGTAATAGGGTCAACCCAGTAGAAAAGGGGCCTCATGTGCAAATGTGAATAGCTATATATAAGAGATTATGTATTCATTGTGAGGGGGGTGTGGGGGGTGAATTGTGAAGTATGAATGGTATTTGGTTATTTGGAGGGGGTTCCCCTATTCTTTAAGGAAGTATTGTGTAACTTATCTATATTGGAGTTGTGCTCCATGCTCACTTTCTGTACATGGTGTGTACTTCTATTATTTTATGATATTTTGAGCATTTGGTTCATTAAACTTCTTCTTGTCTTTTTGTCATCTTATGTATCTTCAACCTTCCAAGCGAATGGTGCATTATCATGAAGTCAGTTTATGCACTCACTTGCAAATAAAAAAGACTCTAAAACAACGTATCCTTTCACCATGCAACCCTCTAGTTGTGCTTGTTACTTTAAAAATGATTCCAGTTCCTTCATGTACCTTTATAAAAAAAACATCCATTGAGTACTCATAACACCAACTAATTCAATGTTGTCCACTAAATACACTAAAAGGTGTACATGAATATCCAGGAAGCTTAATGGTTCTTTCTCCAAGGTGTAATTATTGTCAATGAGGAACATAATCAACAACAATCTCCCATGAAGTGATCCATCTATATGCAAATTAATATGAAACAAACATAATGATAGTGTCTTCAATATTGATTATTATTTAAATATTTATAAAAATCAATAAATATTTTATAATTAGTTCATGATTAATATTGAGCAATATTGTTAGTGATGTTAATATTTTTAATGCAATGATAGATTAAGTAGTAATAGATTTAGTCATATTTACATATAAAATTGGACAACCTTGCCATGGATACTTATAGGTCTTTATGGAAGTTTTCATTGTAGCAACCTCATAAATCTATAGGATAAACGTGTTGCATAACAAAAGGATCATCGATTAAAATGTTGGAATTTATAAGGATTATTTAGTCATGTGTACATTTATGCATGTGTGTGTGTGCCTATAGATTAGGTGATTTTTTTTTTAATTGTGATGTAGAACAACATAATTTCAATAGGTTATGATTGGCATGGAACCTAAGACTAGTGACGTATCCATCAATAGTAAAGGTTTTCTTTAATGAAACATCGTATCCTCTTGGACTCCTTATGGTAGACATAACATTTTTTATAATGTGTACCTTGTTTTCATTCTATAATTGTCTCAGTGCTTTTGAAGTATGTTGATGTTTCCTTCCTTAAACATACATTAGCCATGCATAGTTCTTTGTACTTGACTCCTTCAAGTCATTCCTAGTTAATAGATTATTGGCTATTTCTTCAAAGGAAACATGTCATAATGCTAGACACCCATTATACAAATTTAACCAATCTATTGTTGTTTTTCTCATAGGAAGTGGTCGAAGATCCTCCTTACCATTTACAAACTCCCTCTTTGTTGACTAACAAAAGTGATGATTTAAATGAAGAAAGTCCATATGTCCTTCATAGAGCATTTTGTTCAAATCCTTTGAATGTCTTGCATGTAATTGGTCACCACAACGTGGGCATGCATGATAATCCTTTGAATGTCTTGTGTGTAATGTTAAGTATACCCCTTGTAAAGCCCTATACAGTGAGTTATATTTCTATTGTTATATTAGTATTGCCAGCTAGACCCTTTAATTGTAATTGTACCCTTTTGTCTCCTATATATATTAAGGAGACCTAGTTTTGGAATAATCTCATCTCATTCTTGGACATTTGTTCTATTGTAAAAGGAGGTTGTCCCCTTGAAGAGGCTTATCTTTCATTCTTATATCTATTTCTCAAGGTGTGTAGCTTCTTCTCTTTATATTTTCAAGCTATTTTGGTAATTTTTGCCTAACAAAGTTGCAATTGGTTGAAAGCCTATTGAGGGATAATTTTGCATCATACATTAAAGGCATCAACATAATTCAAATAATACATTTTATTGCTTGGGAACCGAGTCTGAGAATGTAAATTATCTCAGAATCTTCAATTCACATCAAACTTCTCATTCTCCAACCTCTCTCTCTCTCTCTCTATTGCTACATTTACAAATTACAATTTTATAGAATTTAGTATCCTCAGGTACCTCTAACTGGATAATCCCAAATTATTACAACAAATACCCAACATTATTCAATATGTTCTAAAAATCAGGAACATAGTGACACCTATCACACAACCAAATTCGATCTAGATGCCTTCTAGAGACTCCTTGAACTAATTATTACAATTAAAATGAAAATTAAGGGAACCAACCCCCTTTAGTAACTGGTTTGACCCTCTTAGGGTCAGAATCAAGAATTTCACTTGATGCTCCTGCATTAGACTCCCATGGAACATAAATTTTCATGGACTCCTGTCCATGAGGTCTTCAAGCCTTTTTTCATGCTTCTGGATCTCTGCAGCACTCATCCAGGTTGCATCTTCCATAGGAAAAATCTTTCCACTTGACCAAGTACTCATACTAATCCTTCTTCCTAGTATTCTTGGCAATCTTTTGATCAAGAATTTTTTCCATCTGCAACTTCTTCATTGTAGGTAGTTGTTTCATCCAATGAACATTTTCACTGTCATTTCCATCCTCTACTTCAAATTCTCTGTAAGGGTACAATTATGTAACATTCAATATTGGAGATGTTCCAATATCTGGTGGTAACTCTATTTCATAAGCATTGCTTGAAAATTTCCTCAGGACTTTAAAGGGTCTTATTTTGTTCAACTTCAACTTGTTATACTCTCCCCTTGGGAATCTCTCTTTTCTCAAATATGCCAACACTTGGTCTCCAATTTCAAATTTAACCTCTCTTATTTTCTGATCTTCCCTCTGCTTATACCTCTAACTATTGTCTTGTAGTTTCTCTTTGACTTGATCATGTAACCTCTGCATGTCTACAACAAAATATTTTGCATTTTCTCTCCTCAATTCTTCTTTTCCCAAATTTATGAGTTCAAAAACACCCCTTGGATGCATTCCATACACTATTTGGAATGGAATCTTGCCTGTACTTCTATTGGGTGAGTCATTATAAGAAAATTCAACTTGTGGTAAAACTTGACCCCTTTGATTTTAATGTTCATAAACTAAACTCCTTAGCAAGTTAACCAAACTTCTCACTTTAGTCTTCCCATCAGTCTAAGCATGATAGGTTGAACTAAATGACAAGTTTGTTCCAATCTTTTTCCACAAGGTTCGCCATAAATGTCCAACAAATGTAGTGTCTCTATCTAAAACTATACTCTTGAGCAATCCATGCAATCTAAAAATCTCCTTAAAGTACAAGTTTTTTATGTGTGTTGCATCACTAGTTTTATAACAAGACATAAAGTGTGCCATATTTGAAAATCTATCAACAACTACAAAGATTGAATCATTTCCTTTCTGTGTTCTAGGAAAAACCTAAAAAAATATCCATGCTTATGGCATCCCATGGTCTGCCTGGTATAAGCAATGGCTGATACAAACCTGTATTATGTTTCTTTCCTTTGGCGTACTGGAAAATTCGGCACCTGTCAACAAATCTCTTCACATCATACCTCATACCTGGCCAGAAATAAGAAGAACTTAATTGGGCAAACATCTTGTCATGGCCAAAATGACAAACTAATCCACCACTATGATTTTCTTTCAATAGGTTGTCCATCATTGAACACTTTGGAATGCACAATGAACTACATTTTAACAACAATCCCTCCTGTATCATGTACTCCATCCAAGGACTCATATATCCCATAACTGGATTTTTACATGCTTCATAGGCTGCTTTAAAGCATGGATCTTATATGTACATCTCTTTGAGATGCTCAAATGCCAACATACTTACTTGAAATTCCCTCAAAATTAAACATATCCCGCTCAAAGAATCTACAACGTTGTTAGCATTCCCACTAATATGTTTAATAACAAAAGTAAAATTCTGCATGAATTCTACCCATTTGGCATGTTTTTTATTCAATTTCTCCTGCTTGGTTATGAATTCCAAAGCATGGTTTCCAAAATATAAGATGAATTCTCTAGGCATAAGGTAATGCCTCCACTTCTTCAGGGCCTATATTATTGCATAAAACTCTTTGTCATAATTTGAATATTTCTTCTTGGCATCATTCAACTTCTGACTAAAATAGGCAATAAGATTATCTTCTTGACTTGGGACAACACCAATTTCCACCCCACTTGCATCACATCTAACTTGAAAAGTCTTTTGAAAATATGGTAAAATTAAAATTGGTTGCTTTGTAATCTTCTTCTTTAGCACTCTAAATCCCTTTTCAACTTCTCTTGTCCAGTTAAAAGACTGATGTTCTTTCCTTATAGTGTCTACCATAGGAGCACAAATACTATTGAAATTTCGAATAAATTTTCTGTAGAAACTTTCCAACCCATGAAAACTTCTTACCTCATAATTTTTTTTTGGAGAAGGCCATTCTTTTATATCTCTCACCTTTTTTGGATCCTCCTCAATCCCTATTGATAAATCACAAATCCCAAGTAAACCAGTTATGTCTTCATGAAGGAACACTTCTTCAGATTTATTAAAAGATTTTCCTGCTGCAATCTCTTCAATACCAACTTCAAACATCTCAAATGTTCCTCTTTAGTTCAAATGTAAACAAGGATTTCATCTAAATAAAAAATTACAAATTTTCTAATAAAATCCTTGAACACCTTATTCATTAATCTCATGAATGTGTTGGGAGCATTTGTCAAGCCAAAATGCATGACAAGCCATTCATATAGTCCCTCATTTGTCTTGAAGGTTGTCTTCCACTCCTCTCCCTCTCGCATTCTTATATGATGGTAACCACTCTTTAAGTCTAACTTGGAAAAATAATCTGCTCCACTTAAACAATCCATCAAATCATCCATTATGGGCAAGGGAAATCTATACCTAATTGTTATTTTGTTGATTTCTCTAGAGTCTGTACACATCCTCCAACCACCATCCTTCTTTGGACTTAACACAATAGGTACTGCACAGGGACTTGAACTCTCCCTGACCAAACATTCGTCCAACATCTCATGAACTTGCTTTATGATTTCTTCATTTTCCCTTGGTGTCAACCTGTATGCAACTTTGTTTGCAAAACTAGCTCTTGGAATTAGATCAATATGATGACTAATGCTTCTAATAGGAGGCAAATTATTAGGCAATTCATCAACTACTATATCAACAAATTCATGTAACAATGCCTGAACTTCAATAGGTAAATCATTTATAGTGGTGCTAGTGAGAATTACTCTTGGCTCACCAACAACAACAAATTGTACCTCCTCTTCCTTCTTGATTTCCTGCAATATTTCCTTCCCACTCATGAGCAATACACTCGACCAACTTCCTCCTTATTTCCCTTATCTTTCAATGGTAGCAACACATGTTTGTGCCCATTCTTCTCAAGGGTGTTGTATTCTTTCTTCCATCATGCATTGCTTTCCTATCATATTTCCATGGTCTCCCCAACAAAATATGACAAACATCCATGGGAATAACATCACACAAAATTTCATCCTTATAACTACCAATTTGAATTTCTACTTTGCATAGTTAACTTACCAAAATTTGATGTCCTTTCTGCAACCAAGATACCTTGTATGGAGTACGATGTGCCACTTTTTGTAGTCCTAATTTCTCCACCATTTATGTAGAAACCAAATTATATGTACTTCCACTGTCAATGACCAGTTTGCATACCTTTCCTCTTGATTTTCATGTGGTTTTGAACAATTTCTTACTCTGTGCTGGTTCATGGATTTCTTTTTTTGATTTAATTAAAACCCTCTTCGACATGAGTTCTTCTCCAATCTCAGGAGTCTCCTCTTTCACTATTGGTTCTACTGTATTTTATTGAGCTTATGCAATGTGAGCTCCTATGTGGTTTGTTGATTTGTTTTCAGAACAATCCCAAGACATATGCCATGTTTTTCCATAGGTATAGAACTTGATCTGTCTACCTTTGCCTCTGCCTCTTGAGAATAATCTTCTTCCCCTAGATTCTCATTCTCTTGGTGATTGCCTACTAGAGTTTCCTACTTCTTCTTTCGTATTCTGAAATATCCCTCCGGATGATCCTTTTCCTATGGATGAACTTCCTCCTCTGGTTCTTTGACTTTGTTTCATGGCCAATTTCTCTTTTTCTTTCAGGGTTTCTTGATAAGAATCTTCCACAGTCCTCAAAGTTAGTAGACTGATTTCATCCTGGATTTCATACCTTATTCTATTGATATATCTAAAAACTTTCTCAACATCATATTCTACATGACCTGCTCTGATGTTTAGTCTGTAGAACTCTTCAATGTACTCCTTCACTGACATACCTTTTTCTCTCAAATTCTATAATTTCCTTAACAAATTCAACTGATAGTCCTTTGGCATGAATTTGGCCTTAAACTTGGCTACCATTCTATCCTAGCTCTTAATATTGACTTTTATTTTTCTTCTTTTTTCATCCTGTAACTCATCCCACCATAAGGATGCATGTCCTTTCAGCCTAGTTACAACATGCTTGACTTTCTTCTCTTCATCTATGTCCTCATAATCAAAATATTTGTCCATTGCATTGATCCAATCAAGAAATTCCTCAACATTTAAGTTCCCCTCATACATTGGAACTTCCATTTTAGGTTTGGCTCCTACCTTTGTAACCAACCTTAACAATTTCTCCTTAGTTGTTTCACCGCCTGTGACTTCTCCTCCTTCACTAGATCTTATGTCTTCAACCTCACTGATATATCATGTGTTAGCTTCTCTCCTCTGAACTGCTTCCATGGATTCCATCCTAGCATGAACTCTCCTTAGTTCATTCTGCAACTTTGCAATTTCTCCCATTAGTGGCCTACATCTTCTAGGTGACATGATTGCTTAAGACAACGCTCAAGAGGATATGATACCACTTGATGGCCTAGTTGGACCAATGCCCAAATATGACCTTGCGTTCCCAACTTTCCTCTATAGGCTCTCGAGTAGATTACATAAGACTCGAGGGATTAACTTCTTGAGAACATAAAACCAAATGGTTGGATCATAGGCTAGCGCATAAAGTGTTTATAACACTTAAATGTTGAATCCTCCAAGAAATCGATCCCTTACTTCATATGACCTGGAGTTGTGACCAAGTACTAACCCCAAACTATGTTAACTATAACTTTTCCCCTTTTCACATTGACGACCTTGTTTTAATCAAGGGATGAACCGATGGTCCTTGTGATGTCGCATATCCAACAAGAACGACTGTTAATGATCCCAACAAATGTGAAATGATCTAGGACTGACACATGGCCGAACCACCAATGGCATGAATCTTTTCATTGTTTTCCCCGACGTTAACTTTTAGGCTTCTTTGGAATGCGATAGAAACCACCGCTGTCGATTTCTTCTCCTCCTCCAGATTCAACGATCTAAACTTGATCTCCCCACTCAATCAATGAAGAATGAGGATCATTAATCTGAATATGATCAACGATCGATGATTTATTTCGATCTCTTGCTACTCTTCTGTAGAACAAGATCCAATGATTCCAATGCTTCCACTTCGAATATGACGATCAAGACTTAAACTCCTGTACCATACAAAATTTCATTGTAATCCTACTTGGAGATTTAAGATCCAACTAACTAGGTCTTTGTTCATTGTGGGGGAGGGATAATTACATTCATTTACAATATTTCTTCAGATATCTCGCAACATACATTAAAGGCAACAACAATATTCAAATCATATATTTTATTGCTTGGGAACTGAGTCTGAGAATGTAAATTATCTCAGAATATTCAATCCACATCAAACATTTCATTCCCCGACCTCTATCTCTCCTTCTACACTTACAGATTACAATTTCATAGAATTTAGTATCCTCAGGTAGATCTAACTGTCTAATCTCGAATTATTACAACAAATCCCCAAAATCATTCAATCTGTTCTAAAAATCATGAACATAATCACACCTATCACAACCAAATTCGACCTAGATGCCTTCTAGAGACTCCTCGAACTAATTATTACAATTAAAATGAAAATTAAGGGAACCAACCCCCTTTAGTAAATGGTTTGACCCTCTTAGGGTTAGAATCAAGAATTTCACTTGATGCTCCTGCATCACCTGCACATTGATACGTAATATCTTAGCTAAGTCTTGGAACACTTTTCTGACTTCACTAGTACTTATCCCGAATTCAATAATGTTGGTCCTATTGCTTTCGTAGATTTCACTTCTTCTTCTAGGCTCTTGATTTTATCTTTGTAGTCTTCAAGTTCTTGGACCATGTTCTTGAGATTTTGTTCAAAGACTTGCATGAAATCTACACCTACTGAAGCAATAGACAGGGAATTCTCTCTGGTGTATTCAACTATAGTTGTCTTTGCAATGACTGAAAGTGGGGAAATTCCAGAAACGAGAGTCTTTTCATGGTCTGCTCAATGATTTTTCTCGAGTCTTTGCCAAATACGAATGAGTTTAGACTTGCCAATTCTTGGCTTTGGAGGGTGTGAATCCTCTTAGTCCCAATTCCTCTAGAGGGAAGTGGCCTCTAGTTAGGGGTATCTTGGAAGATGCTTATGGATTATCAGTTTCCATTGGGTCGATGTTTTGTGTCTATTCATGGGACTTTTTATCCTGTCCCTCTTTTCTTTTCCTTTGTTCCTCTTTTGTTGTTACTAATGTTATTGCTTGTTATCTAAGGGATTTGATCTCCCTTTTCTTCCTTTCCTCTTCATATTTTCTTCTTTTCTCTTCCTCCATTGTTGCGATTGCTACTTCATCTTCTCTTTTCTTCCTTTCCTCTTCCTCTGCCTTTGCTCTAGCTTCTTCTTCTTATTTCTGATTTCTTTCCTCTTCATCTCTTGTTGCTTCTTGTTTCTGCAATTTACCTTTATGTCAGGAACTTCCCCTCATCCTGAGCATTACCTCATAACAATTTAGGACTCTCTTGTGAATTTATTCATCCTTATAGGTCTTATATTCATAAGCCCATCTATGCTTGCAGACGTGACAATGTTTGTTGGTGAATTTCAGGGGATCATATCTTCATAATATTTCCTCCCCAAAATGGAATGTGACTAGGGTGTCAGTTTATGCTTGCACTTCCTTAACATCTCTGAAATGGTATGAGCCTAGCCATAAAGGCATAGGCAACTAGGTTAATTTCTTATCTCTGGAGAGAGTTGCACCTACTATGTTCACCAGTCTGGTATGCTACTTCCTACAAAACGATTTTATCAGAGATAAATTTAGGAAGAAGATGAGGAGATTTGGTTGCATTGTATATCCTAATATATGTCTCATTTTCCATCACAAACCAATCTCCTATTTTCCCCACTGCAACTATTTCTTTCTCTGACATGCAAGATGCAATATCAAAGAACAATAACTGTAACACCCCATTTTCTCACATGATTGTAATTATGTTAAGATTTCATGTATTATGATTAATGAAGCATGTAATTTTGTTTATGTTAATAAAAAACACCAGATAGTTGTCTGGGAAGGAAGCCTTGAGTACTAGCCATGATACAACGAGTGGGACTGGTAAGGTGGAACTGAAGTTTTAATGAGGAAAATAGGAAGCTTTCCTAACAATCCAACCTACTCCTACATGAATTGAATACACTATGTGCCCAATGTACCTAGATTGCATAGACCCACATAACTTATTAATGGTGATCGGGTTCGGTAGTTGAGCAGTTGTAATTGTTGTCTGATTTGGTACCTGGAAGAGTGAAGGGTCGACGATGGATCTAGTCAGAAGGGAACATAAGATTTTGCCCTTCTATTCAAGATCTTGACACCAAAGGCTTACTTCTGACAGAAGTGATAGAGATCTAGAGGGTAAAGAGAAAATTCCAATGTTGAAGAAAGAATGAGGAAGAAGAGGGAAAATGTGGAAAAAAAACACATAGATGAAGAGCTCGTAGATGCACAAAAAACAACACTTGAAGACCATAAAGGAAAAGACATAGAGTGCGTATATGCACAAATATTTAACCCATACAAAGGAATTGAGAGTAATCACGCATAAAGACGAGTCACAGACTCATAAATAGATGGTGATGCAATGAGAAGAAGAGCTCACTCACATGACTTTGAGCAACAAAGAAGATCTAGGAAGTTTTTTTTGAAGAAACTAGAAATCTTTCCCAAGAATAGAATGGTCACCCTGGAACAGAGAAGACCCATATCCAGACAGGAGCAACATAGGACCACAACTTGGTTCTTACTAGAAATAAACTGGAACTGGTAATGGGAGGTCATTGAGGGAATGTATAACAGAGAAGGGACTCCCTTGTGTAGAGGAAATCTAGTTGGCAAGGTGCTTTGAAAACTTGTGGAGGTGCTTAGCTCGGTGGGAAGAGGGAAACTTATGTTGGTGCTAGTGGAATGAAGAAGAGTAACCTTCATGAACCATTCCTTGACTAGGCATTCAACTCTGAAAGTCCCCTGGTGGTATCATGGCCTGGCTTGGGGGTGACATGCTATATAAAGGCACAATACAACATAGCCTACGATTGGGTGGAAAGGCATTTCCTCTCAGTTAGTTGGATGGATTGGAAGACATTAATAAACAAACAAGTATTTTTACCCAAGGTGTCTATTGAATGTTTGATAATGGTTATAAATTGCATTGTATTTATTTAATGGGTTAAATGTGATAATGAATGACAAATCTGAGTTGAATAGAGTGTTGTAATGATCTCTTAAAGGAATTATTGTGTTAACTATGATAATTATATGAATAAGGCCAGTGTAGGCCGTTAACCATGTATTTTCCTTACTTTTGAAATAGAAATTTTACATGATATTAAATATTCATTGGGGGATTCAAGGGAAGTGTATTTATTTCCTGCTGGGAAGTGGTCTAATAGCTTGAAGGAGCTGAGTTAAACCCTAGAAAAATGATTCTAGGAAGACTAGAAGGCTGTTAAGTCTAGAAACCACCCTTACTCCTGGTTGAAAAGACTTATTTAAACCCAGATAAATGATAGTCGTTGATTTGGTGGGAGGAGAAAAACTCGATTGCTCGTCAGAGATCTAGGCTTCGAGAGAAATCATATTGAAAGGTTAATCCTTCAGGAAAACCTAAAACGTGGGAACTTGGTGAGCTTCCGACAGGAGAATTCCCAAGAAAATATGAGTCGTTGATCTATTGAAGGTTAAGACGATGAGATCTAGGTTGTAGAAGCCCTTGACGTTACACTGATAAGTCTATCAGGAAGTAGGATATCAGGAAGGCCTAAAAAAAGGCCAATGAGAGGTATATGATGGGGAAAACACGATACCAAGGGCCCGAGAATGATGAATACCATACATCTATCGATGTGGATGTCGATGGGTTTACAACCATTGGATTTGGAATGATCCATCCCGAGGAAAGATCTTAGTTGAATAATGGTGTCGACTAAACACAATGTAGTTGTGAGGTTCAAGTGATTCCTGACCATTGGATGAGAAAACTCAAGGACCGTAGAATCTATCAGAGAAGACTGATCGGGAAGTCTCGTGATCACTTGGAGAGGGTGCTTTTCGATGGTGGAAGTCTCGAGTAGATGGGAACCATTGATTTGAGGGTATGATAACCCGATACAATCATATTCATTAATTCATGGTGGACCCCACTGAGTTCACGTGTTGAATGGAGGATGAGAAAGGAAAATTAGCTGTTGTGCAGGTTAAGGTGCCGATTTGATCGGGGCCATTGATCCTATATCTCAAAGACTGCATAATATTTTAGAAGTATAGTTGTTGGGAATGTTTCATTAGGAATGGAACGTGGGGTTATGTAACCTGGTCTCCCGATGGGTTAAGAACCCAATTTATCGATGATCGTCGATACGGTCAAGTTGGGTGAATCATAGTCGTTCGATAGGGAATGTTGTTCCTAGTTTGTGTCGCAACATTCTGTCACATAATTGTTGGGAAATTGGGTGACAAGTCTAAGGATTTTTCATGACTACCTGTACTTCAAAAGAGAGAAGACAAAGTCCTCGTGTGTGCCACGATGGACAAAGGTTGTTGAGGGTGCAAACCTGAGACTAAAGGATTAATGGAAGTGGAAATTTGACATCCCATCAACCTAAAAGGGTTTATGGGGGTCGAGTGTTGTAAAAAGTGATCTGGATGGATTTCAGTGGCCTCCCACTTATTCCAACTGGTTCATTTTGGCAGTTTTCTAGTTTGACAGTTTTTTCCTAGTTTTCGGGTCCCTGACTTCCGGGGCCATTTTGAGGCCCTAAATAACGTTTTTAGGGCTTGCCACAATTATATTGCTAATAAAGTTAGATTCTGACATAAACATGTGTAGTCCTCAGATAGATATTTCCAACAGGCTATCGTGTGCCTAAAACGAAGATCGTATGCAAAATTTACGACCCCGTGAAGTTGATGTACTAATTTACCCAAAAGGGGCCCACATGACTTTTGGCGCTTCATCTCCTAGGGTTAGGTTTTTGGATGTCTAGGGATTTTGACATTCCTATTTATTGTAAAAAGGCTTTGAGAGCCTCATTGTAATCATATTCTTGTGAATGAGTGCAACCGTCACATCTCTTCTCAGAGATAAGCCACAACCATTCTAGCAAGCTTATTTTCTGTTGCATTTTACAGTTTCAACTTATTTCCTTATTGAATAGAAACCAATTTTACTATATATGTATTATTATGTGTTGAGCATATTTTAATAATAATCTGTATTCATTTTGTTCTACTTATAAAATCTAGATCAGTGGTATCATATCACTCTGCTCCTTGTCATTCTTAATGCATGTCCCCAACAAGGTCAGGGTACAAAGAATTGGGTCTCAAGCTTGTTTCTCTTGAGGACAAAATCTCTCGCATGCCCAAACGACCTCTCATGGTGGGAGAAAAGAAATATGACAGGACATTATATACTTTCAAAATGTTGCTTGAGGAATCCCTCACACAACAGAGGAACGAGATGATGGATAGTTTTGCACAAATCCTTTGGCGCCTACCAACAGGTGACACATTTTCCTCAAATGGAGGCGTCCCCCACTTCAAGGTACAAATCAAATTCGATGTTCCTATATTTGAAGGTCAGATAGATGCAGATGTTGTAGACAAATGGTTGAATCTGCTAGAAGGGTATTTCTCTGTCCATAACTTCTCAAATAGAGAAAATATTACTTTTGCGCTCCTCAAAGCTGTTCTCCATGTCAAAGATTAGTCAGAAACTTTCTATGAGAAAAGGAAACAAAGGAACCCTCATTATTTATAGTCGCGGTCAATTGGGAGTCATTTAGGGATGTTATTAAGGAAAAATACTACCTTGTTGGAAGTTATGACGACATGTACACAAAATGGACCACACTGCGACAAGAAAGAGACCAAGTAGTGCCCGAGTTCACAGATATATTCCATACCTTGTGCACCAAGCTGGGTATCAAAGATTATGAGCGACATCTGGTGCTCAAGTATCGTGATGGTATGCATAGATAAATCCAAGCTGAAATGGATTTTCTGGACATCTCATCCTTGGGCGTGGCCTACCAATATGTTGTCAAAATCGAGTAGAAGCTCAAACAAAAGACGCGAAAATTTGGGCCTGGGAACCCCTCACAACAAAAGCCAGGAAAGGGTGGCCCCAACCCGCAGAAAAAAGGACAGAGAAAAGACAGACAAGCTCAAGACAACCAATTCAAGCCACAAGCAAATAAGGCCATCAAAAAGATAAAGAAAGATACCCAGAAGTGCTGTGACTTCCATAAGAGCCCCTAGCATAACACTGGTGATTTCCTCCCAAAGCAGTCACTAGTCGCTGAGGTGAAAGCTTCTGAATCATATGCAGGTTCCGACACTGAGTTAGAGCTAGAAAGGGGGAGACATATCATTGATGGAGAACCCAGTGCTATAGTTTCTACCACCAAGCTCGAGCCCGGTGAAATAGATGAGCCAGAGGAAGGCGAGCACCTTTTTCATTCACAGATGTGGGTGAAGGGTACACCGCTACACTTCATCGTTGATAGCAGTATCGAGAATAACCTCATATCAGTAGAGGTTTTCAAGTGACTCACCATGCCAACAATGCCACACCCGAAACCCTACACCATTAGATGGCTTCGCCAAGGAAGCGACATCTGCGTCAGCCAAAAATGCCGTTTGTCCTACAACATCAAGCCCTTCAAAGATGAGGTATTGAGTGATGCTTCCCCTCTTGAAGTTTATAATGTTATTTTGGTCCAACCATATTTATGGAAACGTCATCTTGTATATGAGTCTAGGACTCGTAGTGTTATTATTATTTTGAGCAAGAAATTATACAGGATACCCGAGGCAGTCCCACCTAGTGCTATTTATTTGTTCCCTGCCAAGCAATGCAGGAAGGTCATCTCTCAGACAAGGAAGTTTGTCTTCTTCGTGATTCACTCTCAGAATGAGTAGAACATTGCAACCACATCCAGGGTCTCCGTGTCTGACCTCTCCACACATCAGAAGCAAGTGGATAAGGTCATGGAAGAATACTCAGATATCTTCTCCTCACCTACCGGGGTACCTCTACACAGTTAGGTCAAGCACCCCCTCGATCTGACCCCGACGCATCGCTACCCAATGGGCCAGTCTACCACCGCTCTTTGTTAGAAAATGAGGAGATGAAGCGACAAATCCAAGAGCTTCTACATAAGGGGCACATCCATCCCATCTCATCGCCTTGCGGGAGATGAGTCGTGCTGGTATAGAAGAAAGAAGGAACCTGATGAATCCGCATTGATTATCGAGCCCTAAAGAAAATCACAGTCAGAAACCAGAACTTGATTCCTCAAATCGAAGACCTCCTTAATCAGCTCATGAGGGCCAAATACTTCAATAAGATTGATCTGAAGTCTGGCTACCACTAGGTCTCGATAGAACAGATGGATGTATGGAAGACCGCTTTCAAGTCAAATGAAGGTCTTTTTGAATGGTTAGTCATGCCCTTTGGTTTGACAAATGCTTCAACCACTTTCATGAGGATGATGAACGATATCCTGTGACCATTCACCAATACTTTTGTAGTGGTGTATCTGGATGAAATCCTCATTTACAACAAGACTTGGGCAGAACACTTGCAGCATATTCAATAGGTTCTACACACCCTGCGACAACAAAAGTTATACACCAACTTGGAAAAATGCTCCTTTGGCATGGACAAGGTCCATTACCTAGGATAAATCATTGATCATCATGGCATACATGTGGATCCAACCAAGATCCAAGTCATCTATGACTAGCCAGTCCCAACCACACTCACTGAGATTCAAATCTTCTTGGGCGTTGCCGATTTCTTCTGCAGATTCATGTTGGGATTCTCCCATATTGCATGGGCCCTCAACCAAGTAACCAAGGGTGGTGGTAAGGAGAAATTTGTGTGGGACCAGTCCCAACAACAAGCATTTGATGATTTGAAGCAACAATTATGCTCAGCCCCAATACTTTCATTACCGGACCCACAACAACCCTTTGAGATCGAGACAGATGCTTCAGACTATGCTGTGGGTGTCATTCTCACTCAGCACGACCACCCCGTGGCCTATCATAGTGAGGCACTATCAGATGTTTTCCGTAAGTACCCTACTTATGAAAAATAAATGTACTCCATTGTGCAAGCCTACTGCCAGTGAATACATTACATTCTTGGTAAGGAGACAGTCATCCACACTGATCATAATCCACCGCAGTTCATGTAGACACAAGAAAAATTGCAGAATGACTGCCATCAGAAGTGATCCACATACTTGCAACAAGTCCACCTCAACATCAAGTATAAAACAGGAAGCACCAACTATGTCGCCGATTTCCTTAGTATACTACCAGTCACGACACTCACCACGATGCTAGACTCTTGCGGCCACGAGACCTCTAGATGGCCCTAACTCTATGAGATAGATTCGAACTTCGCCACTAGCTACCAAATGTTGGGCACAAATAAAGTTGCCGCTAATTTCCATCTTTAAGATAGGATGTTGTGTCGTCTGGGCCATATTTGTGTTCCATCAAGTGAGCAAGCGAAGCTGATATGGTGTTACCCATGATTTTGGTCGTCATGATGATGTATTAAGGATGGTGTACTAAGGATCTTCATTATAACTTTCTCTTGAGAAAAGTTACCTTCATCTCTTTCCAGAAATCACATTTTTGAGGAAGGTTCACAGGCTGCCAATACATTTGCCTGCGAGAATCCATGATTCTCACAGGCTACCTTAAGCCAGGGTGCGAGAAGTTCGCACTATGTCTAACTACTAGGGTGCAAACTCTTTCTAAAGAAGGGAAAAAGATGAATTCTCGAAGCCTCTAGAAGGGAATCTTCTAGAAGGATGAGATGGCATTCGAATGGTTATCTAAGTACT